>ML779446.1:435610-489863 GCA_009831015.1 Picea engelmannii
GAAAAGAAAACTACTTCATGCTGATTATCGATGATTACTCCAGACTTACTTGGGTTGCTTTTCTCAAAGAAAAAGCTGAAGCATTTGAGAAGTTTAAGATATTTAAGGCTTTAACTGAGACTCAAACAGGGAAGAGGTTAAAGGTAGTAATATTAGACCACGGAGGAGAGTTTATGTCAAGAGAATTCAAGGAATTCTACGATGAGCATGGGATCAAGAGAGAATACACAATACCAAGAACTCCACAACAAAATGGAGTAGTTGAGAGGCAAAACATAACAGTGCGGGAAAGGGCCAGGTCAATGATGAATGAGAAGAACATTGGTCAAACCTACTGGGTAGAAGCAATACACACAACATTCCATGTTCTTAACAAAGCTCACCTCAGACCACAAAGTGACAAAACACCTTATGAATTATGGTTTGGAAGACCTGCCTCAATCAAACACTTCAGAGTCTTTGGGAGTAAATGCTACATAAAAAATAATGATGAAAACCTCGGAAAATATGATGACAGGGTGGATGAAGGTATTTTCTTAGGGTATGCTACAAACAGTAAAGGATACAGATGCTATAATAATAGGTTGCATAAAATGGTTGACTGTATTGATGTAAAAATTGATGAAGGAATCCCAGCAAGAGAGGTGTATGGTAATGAGTCTTCTACAAAAGACACAACTAAAGCTGAAGATGAACAAGTCCAAGAATCAGAAAACAAAGACTCTGAATCAGATGAAGACTCAGACACTCAGACAGACTCCAATCAGCAGTCAACTACAAATTCCTCCTCTAGAATCATTCAAAAGAATCATCCTGCAAGTTAGATAATTGGAGAAAAAGACAAAGGGGTACAAACCAAGAGAAAGCTAACCAAAACCACTGAACAATCTCATATATCTCTCATATCCATGCTAGAACCCAAGAATTTTAATGAAGCAAGCACAGATGATCACTGGGTTAAAGCAATGAATGAAGAACTTGATCAGATTGAGAAAAACAATACATGGGAGATGGTTCAAAGACCCGAAGGTAAAAATGTCATTGGCTCCAAATGGATCTTTAAGAATAAGTTGAATGAGCAAGGACAAGTTATCAGGAACAAAGCAAGGTTAGTCTATAAAGGCTATGCTCAAATAGAAGGACTGGATTTTGAGGAAACATTTGCGCCCGTAGCAAGATTAGAATCTATCAGAATGTTTCTTGCCTATGCTTGTCATAAAAGGTTTAAAGTCTACCAAATGGATGTCAAGTCAGACTTTCTCAATGGAGATTTAAGTGAAGAAGTCTATATGGAACAACGAGAGGGTTTCAAATTGTCTGATAACCCTGACTTAGTATGCAAGTTGAAGAAAGCTTTATATGGTTTAAAACAAGCCCCTCGAGCCTGGTAACACAGACTGGATACGTATCTCAAAGACAAAGGGTTCAAGAGAGGAACAACTGACAACAATCTGTATATTAAGACAGAGGATAATGATTTGCTCATCGTATTGTTCTATGTAGATGACATCATCTTTGGATGTAATAAGGATTCACTAGTACAATGGCTTGCTTCTGCCATGGAGTCTGAATTTGAAATGTCTATGATAGGAGAATTGTCATTTTTCCTTGGTCTGCAAATTACTCAGAGGCCCGATGGGATCTTCATTTCTCAAGGAAAGTATTTAAGAGAAATGTTGAAAAGGTTTCAAATGGAAGATTCTAAAATTGTGGGTACACCTATGGTAACTGGATGTAAATTAAACAAGGATGATGATTCACCTGATGTTGATCAAAGCTCATATCAATCAATGATAGGAAGTCTGTTGTACATCACATCATCTCGCCCAGACATAATGCATGTTGTAGGAAGGGTAGGAAGATATCAGGCTGCACCTAAACAGATTCATTTGCAAGCTGTCAAAAGGATATTCAGGTACTTAAAAGAAACAATGACTTATGGTCTGTGGTATACCAGAAATCAAAGTCTTCAGTTGACTGCTTATTCAGATGCAGATTGGGCAAATTGTGTTGATGAGAGAAAAAGCACCAGTGGAGGAGCATTCTTCTTAGGTAACTCCTTAGTAGCCTGGCTTAGTAAAAATCAAGGTTCCATTTCTTTATCAACCACAGAGGCAGAGTATATTGTTGTTGCTACCTGTTGCACATAGGTATTATGGATGATTCAGACACTTGCATACTTAGAGGTAAAATATATTGCACCGATCCCAATTCATTGTGATAACACAAGTGCCATCAGTGTGTCTAAAAATCCTGTCCTCCACTCCAAGACAAAACATATTCCCATAAAATATCATTTTCTGAGAGAGCACGTCACCAATCAGATTGTTCAGGTCCATTACATTCCCACTACAGAACAAATTGCAGATATCTTTACTAAGCCCCTAGCCAAGACACCGTTTGAATATCTCAAACAGAAGTTGGGTGTCATTTCGTTTCACACCTAAAAAGTCCATCTTGTTAGCGGAAGTTTTGCATTGTTTGAAAATCTAATGCCTCCTAAAATTACTGCAATAGCTCAGGGGGAGCATGTCTCTTCTTTGACATTGATGTCAAAGGGGAAGAAAATAATTTGGGTGCCTTAGTTGCCATCAATGCCAAAGGGGGAGATTGTTGGCAAATGTTTAACAGGTAGCATATGCTTTTCATTGATGGCAAGTAGAACAGTGAAGATGGAAGGATCAGAGTGTGCATCGATGGAAAAACAGGAACAACGAGCTCAGGAGAGACAGCACTGAGTGTGCATGTGAAGACTCTGCAGAGGCGTAGAAGTCCAAGAATCCCTTGGGGATTCAGAAGTGAAATCTTAGGAGGAACAACGTCGAGGAGAAAAAGTGCAACAAAGCTCAAGATACAGGAGTTCGCAGAGGAGAAGGAAGACAAAGGTCAAGGCCATGGAGAACTTGTAATTCTCCCAAGGTTGGGAGGAAAGTGTGCAAATCTCAGGAGGGAGCACAGCCGCTGTCAGATCGGCTGAAGAAGAAGATCTGGACCATTGGTTTCTACGTCCAGGAGGAGCTCAGGAGAATCCTACAGAAGGGAGATATTGAGAGTTGTTGGATCTCATTCAGAAATCTCGTCATTCGTCAGATCGGACAAGAGCTGCATGAGGTTTACCATCGGGAAAAGCCAAGGTGAAATCCCGAAAGGAGGGTTGACTCATTGGGGTTTCACATATCAGGAATCCAGTGAGCCAATGCATTGTGGCATTGAAAAGCTTGAAACCCCGATGAGTGGTAAGACTGCGGTCACGGGGATAACAGTCATATGGGCGAGGAGCCTAGCTAGGAGAGCTAATGCGTAAAGAGCACGTCGGGATTCGAGGGATCGTGAATCCTGAGGACATACATGTTTCGACATTGGAAAGTCTGAAACCCCGATGAGGAGGTTTGGCTGCGGTCATATAGGGGGAGGTCACGTGGACCACGAGCTTACCCAGAGGGATAATTGAAGTTAGAGACATCAGATCTGAGCCCAGGGTCCGACCACCATTGGATCGAGGAAAACCTACACGATCTTTAAAAACTGCAAGGAGTAGAGGGCTCACAAATCCTGGAAGCAGGAGGACCGTCCATCTCGGGGGGTTATGTGGACCGTTGATCCGACTCCTTGTCGGGGTTTCGAGGATCGAGAGTTGGAGATGTCAAAGAATATTGACATCAAGAATCCCAAAATCGCGATGTGTGAAATCCCGACTGAACCTAAACCGTCAGATCAAGATGTGATCTAGACCGTCGACCCGACTCATGTCAGCAGACCACGTCAGCTAGGAACATGTGGCACAATCAGGTAATGACAAGTGTCAGACTGATTCAACATTTCAGGCACATGTTAGTCACGAATCAGAGTGACACGTGGTAGTATTCAACACGTGTCAATCCACATGTGACGTCAGCAGATGGACACCACGTCAGAGTTTCAAGAATCATGTTTTGGAAATGTCAAAGAAACATTGCAACAGGAATCTCAATTTCTCGATATGAAAAATCACAACTTAAATCGCAGTCGTTGAATCAAGATCAAATCTGGATCATTGATTACAGTCAATGGAGAGGCATCGGGGATCGAGAGTTAGACATGTCAAATAAAATTGACATCAGGAATCTTGATATCGCGATAGGTGAAATCGTGATATAATCTGAACCGTCAGATCAAGTGTTGATCGGAGGGCTATTGATGCACGACACAATGAAACTATCAAAAACCATTGATGGTGTCTGCTAGAGAATTCGAAGAAACCCTTGTGTGATCGCCAGAGGAGATGAAGAGTCTCCAAGCTTCATCCAAGTGAAGGAAGACTATTTTTAGAAGGGATTGACAGATGGATGACCATGGAAGCCTGTAACTAAAACAGAGAAGTTGAGCTCGACTGTCACAAAGAAGACGAAGAGTCCCAATTGGTAGAGAGGTTGAGGAATCTCAACATAACATCCAGTGATGTTGAACGCGTGGGAAAATGGCCAGAGAAGCTGAAGAGTTATGATGATGATCATGCAGAGCACTCAAGAGGTGGAGGAGATTGGCGCAGTATGAGAATGCATAGGAATGGCAAATATTGCATGCACAAGATGCACAGAAGCTATATATACACGGTACAGAGAAGAGATGACGTTGTTGTTGCTATTGGAGTTTGTTGTGGTTGTTGTTGGTGATGGCGATTCATGTGTGAAGAAGGAGGAGAGTGCAGTAGCTGAATAGCACATAAGAGGAACTGTGTAGTGAATGGACATGGCGCACAGAGCATAAAAAGCGAAAGAATAGACAACACAAGTGATGTGTGCAGAAAGGCAATGAGGCAAACAGAGCAACGAAATGCAGCAAAATAGTGATGACTCTGGTAAGCCATTGTTGAACATTATATCACTGTAATAAGTTTCAGTAGCAAAGATTTATATTTCAGGGTGGTTGGGAGGAGCTAGGGAGGACTGGTGTCCTCAAAGGTTCAAGTGGGTGCTTGAACACAAGGAGTTGGTGCTTCCATCTAGTTGGTGCTAGAGAAACCAGGGAGTTGGTGCTTCCTTCTAGTTGGTGCTAGAGAAACCAGGGAGTTGGTGCTTCCTTCTAGTTGGTGCTAGAGAAACCAAGGAGTTGGTGTTTCCTTCTAGTGGGTGCTAGAGAAAACAGAGAGTTGGTGCTCTCAGCAAGTTGCAGCTTGCAAAACTGAGGTTGTAACCTCATTATGAGTTCGTTCTCATATGTATGATACTGTAAAGAATGTAACTATTACTTATCATATAAAGAAAAAGAGGTTTTTACCCTGCATGGGTTTCCTCGGGAAATATCTGTCTCTGTGTTTCTCATATATGTGAATGATGCTGAAAGTGCCATTGCTTATTTCCCTGCATTATTGTGATCATCATTCAGTATCTCTACAAAGATTTTAAAAGAATGATAATTGTTTAAGCACGGTAACAACTGATTCACCCCCCCCTCTCAGTTGTCCAACACGATGAAATGTGAAGAATAATGAAGGGAAAGGTGGATGAAAACATGACATTTCTGAGCCCCAACATACCCCCCAACTGAACTCGTTGCATGTCTACATGCAACCATGCATGGGTCTTCTCAAGAAATTTTGGCATCTGAATGTTGGCTTTGAATGATGATAATGAATGTTTCCAGGATGGGATTTACATGAGTAACAACTGACATTTTCTTATGGTTGGTTCTTGTGTGACAACCATGAATATAAAGAATGTTGGTTCTTATGTTAACAACATTCATTTCATTATTTGTTCTCTTGATGTTATGATAATAATTTGCCCATATTCTTACTGGAAAATATATGCTATCAATGTGCATAAGGAAACATCATTGAGTATAATAAAGCCCTTTTTTATATTTTTGAATCATTCCAATATGTATATCAATGCTTATAAAGCAAAGCACAACAAAGTATCGTTGGAAAAGAAATGTTGGTAAATGGTAAGTGAGAGGAAAAATGGAATGATGGTAGTGGAAAAATGGAGTAATGATAGTGAATAAAGTCCCCTACCCCCTAATTGAACTGGTTGCATGTTCGCATGCAACGTGGCATAAGTCATCGAAGGGAAAAGGAAAGGGAGCTTGGTGAATGAATTTTCCAAATTATTCATTGCTAGTAGTTGAGGAATTACATGATTAAAGTTTAGAAAATTGCATACCTCCACTTACCCAAAATGTTGATGAACAATGCAATAGGAATATGGATGATGCGGCTTCTGGAGCATCGAAGATGTCATTGTTACAGGATCATGTGAAAAGTGACTGTTGTTGTAGCTGTGACTACTGTCTGCTGGATCAGAGAATGTGAAGTGGAGGAATCTGAATTGTTGTTGAATGAATCATGGAAAAGAGGAAGTACGAAAGTGGAACTGTATTACTCTCAGAAAGTTGAATTCATGTTGTTGTAACTGCTGAGGAAGTCAAGAAAAAGTGTATAGTATTCACCTTCTACAACCCAATGGTACAATTCTAATCATGCGAATGGATGTGTCGATGTCGAGCATGAAGAGAAGTCATTGGATTACTGGCCATTGATGAATGTTGTTAACCAATGCGAGGAAAAATCACCATTGATGTCAATGAGTGCCAAGGTACCTGAGCACAACACATCTTGCGAAGTGTGAATGAATGAGATGATGTCAAGCCACTTGAAATATCTTATGATCAAGGGACATTGATGTATTCCCATGATTGTCAGCAAGAGAACTTGCCCTTAAGGCATGCAGCCTCTAGGTACTCAAATGGAATCTAGTCTATATCCCATATAAGGTGTTGAGGTCGATGGGGCAAGACTTGTTGAAAGGTGGGCCTTAAGGAATCCCACATCAATCAATGCGAGTTTTTACAAAACGATTGGTAGGACTATAGGAAATATCTCAGTAGCATCAATGTTTATGGCAAGGCAATGTAGTCATGGAAAGGGAGCTGGATAGTTTTATTGACATGGTAAAATGAACTGAAAAAGATAAAGATATGTATGTGACTCATAAAGATAGGCGTGTGCGAAGTCACGAAGGATAATTCAATGGAATATGGGCTTCAACACAGGGATGACCAATCTTCTTTGAAGGAGAAATGGGGGAGAACATTCATGATGCAAATGGGTTTATGAAAAGGTTTCTATGCAACAACAAACATCATGATGTTTATGATGAGTAACAAATCCTTCAAGCAGTCAATAAAGCATGTATTTTTCAAAAAAAATTTGATTCTTGAAAATCACTTCAGCAGCAAGATGTGATCGATTGCGTACCTGAAAAAAAAGTAGTACAAATTCAGCATGAAAACTTGTGAGATGTTCAAAGAAAAACATAACATGCAGAAAGAAGTACAAATGCGGCAAAGTAAAATAAATAAGATGTGTTTGTATACCTATTGTTGCCATCATTGTGCGCACGTTTGTTTCATGTTGATTGTTTTCTAAAGTGATTCCGAGAAACAACTTAGCGTAAAATGGAACAAACATGTTCTGATATTTTTTTCAGGAAGAATTGATTGAAATCCATTTGCTAATGTATATTATTATTAAAAAAAAATTATAATTTTTTTTTTATGTTTGACCTAATTAATTTATTTTATGATTTTTGTATATATATATTTTTTATAATAAAACAAAACAAACTGAAATAAAAATAAAAGTATTAGTATAATTTTTTTATATAATAAAACAAACAAAAAAATAAAACAAAAAAATGAAATAAAATATATTTTTTGTTATATATATATTTTTTTGTAATAAAAAAAAACAAACAAAAAAATGGAATTTTCAATAGGCAATTGTGGCATCATCCTTTCACATAAACCTTCACCTTTCTATACCTGCACCACTAGACCGCCATGAATGATGTCATTCCTACAAGCGCTGATAATAAATGAAATGATGGACACTGTGAAAAATGGTTCATCGTGCACGTCTATGGATTTTGAAACTGAATGGCTCTAGCGAAAAGCTTGGCATTGTCTTGGAAAGATTTTTGTGTGTGTGTGCCATCAAAGTGAAGTGAGGAAACAATCTATTGTAGAGCTGACAGAAGCATTAGGAGCAACGATCAATGAATCTCACATGGCGTATTGTATCACCGAAATAATGTGCAGAATGTGTTTTCAATCCGTCGGTACTTCAAACATATTTTAATCCTTGGGGGAATCAGCCATTGATGCTAGAGAACCCAATTAAATGGTCATTCTTCTGTGTTTCAGCCCCGCGCATTCACCTGAAGAGGGATATCTTGGCCTTATCGATCTCTGCTTTAGCTGGATTCTAATTCCTTAGACGCAAATATCATCTCATAAATAAAATTATTTTACAACCAACATCACCATAAAATGAACATAAACCTAAGATCAATTTATAAACAAATCTATCTTAAAATTTTAATTCAATCCCAAAACTCATGAGGGATGCTACAAATGGTACATCGGTTAGCTATGGAGGCAAAGAATCTAGAGATAATGAAGATCAGCAGGAAGCACATGTATATCATGTTTTTAAATTCCGAGAAGTCTAAAAGCCCATTGGAATCATATGGACATCCTATGGAAGTTCCCCAACTCTTCCCCTTGAATGGATCTCGCATTACACAACACTTGTTGAAGCTACATGGAGGAGATGAATCTGTCATTATTGATATCGTAGAACTTGAAAGCTTCCATCAAATCATCGCACTAGTCATCGCTGAGTAATTCGTCCTCTGATCTAACAAATTCATCAAATGTGAAGCTACCATCTTCACTTTAAGAAAGTGGTGTAATCAAATATTTCAAATATTCTTCCAAGATATCCATTTTGAATATGTATTAAGTGCAAGGTGATCACTAGAAGCCTTACTTAGATAGGCTAATGTTAGGATCAGATCCCAATCGACTCAACGTTCATAATACTGGATATGCGTGCCCTCGTGGAAAACTTGTAACCATATTTCTGGGCAGAGCCCTTCCATCCTTTTTTCAAGGCGTTAGCATTAGCCATTTACTAACAGTAGGGGACCAAAGTCTATTTTGTGACTGAAACTCAACAGATGAAGTAGACACTTGATATTGTCATGCCATGCAATAAACTGAGATTCCTCATTACCTTAGATCATGCCAGTCAATAATATGTTTTTTAAATCGATTTGTATTTCATGGCAGATGGCTACTCATTTCGGAAATGATGGACCATAATAATGTCTAGTTATGAATTTTCACCAGATCAAAATCCCTGATTTTAGATATGACGTGGAGGTTGAGGGTCAGGGAATAATATTACCAATGTGGAAGTAGATCACTTCAAATCAAATTGGATTTAGTCTTACAGCCTCCGGAAAAAAAATCTTTGTATTTGGTTGAATGTATGAGTGGATCTCATATCGCAGAAATTGCATTAAATAATGTTCATTCATTGTTGGAGCTCATGATCAATAAGTAACCTCCTTCATTATGCTCTGCTGCTTTCCACTAAACATTTTCTTTGTTTTTTTTTAACTATCTGTAGAAAAAAGTAAATACAACAAAAACACTCATAATGAAGGCCAGTAGCAGATCCAGCTGACTAAGTTCCAGTTCCATCCGAAAAAAGATCCAGCAAATCCTGTGAGTGAGGCATCAATTCCAAGTACAGTAAAAATAGGTGCATCTGAAACCAAGAAAGGCTCACATGGTAATATCGTAGCTTAAGTGAACGCATCAGCTTAGGCATAATTAGGACATACAATCTGGACATACAAAATCAAAAGATCGATCACTCGCACAAAATAATAAAAACAAGATACATCCCGAAAAACTTGAATGGATAAGTCTGTTGCTTAGCGAGTGGAAACGACATCACCAATTGCATAGTAAGTATAAGATCCCATAGCAAATCCCATAGTAGAGACAAGTATATAATGAGAGAAGGAAGCATCGGACCCAGCAGAGACAAGGGTAACAAAAGTTTATACATAGGCATACACACCAGTAGCTTAAGTAGTAGTTTACCAAGTGGAATCCTTATCACCAGAGCTAGCAGAAATTGTAGTTTATTTATTTGACTAAGTGAAAGCAACACATGTTGCATTTGAACCAGCAAAACAAATTTTGTGATCTTCACAATGATCCCTTGGCGCTTTTTAATATCATCTACGGGTAGGAAGATACCTTTAGATATCGACAAATTTTCTCCATAAACCTTTCATTTCCAACCAATATGACTGGACTTTTAGACAGGCAAAAAACAATGAGACTGGGGAGAGTACCACTAGCTTCAATAATTTTTCATCAATGAATGTACCAGGTAGACAAAAGGCAGTTTACCCCATCCACAAAGCATAAAATACTGGGCACTAAGGTAGAGGTACTTATATGGGAAATATTCGGCTTGGTATAACAGATTTAGATATCGACTCTTCATGAATTTGCAAATTACTTATTTGTTCGATCAAGCTTATGCGGTGGTTTATGTGAATTCATGATATGTTTTTTGCTTGCAGGGTTATTTCTTACAGGATAAGAGGTGAGAGAAAGAACATGGCGTGAAAACCAAAAAATAAACCAGGCCAAAGTTTAAAAACAAGATTGGATCTTGGGAGGGTTGTTGCATGAGAGTTATATGTCACCTTCCTCTTATCTTGCATAAATTGCATACCTTGTTATATATATTTTTCTAATGTACTTATTGTTTTATTGTTTTGATTTGCAGAGGGAAGCGCAAATTTTTATTTCTGTATTTATCTTAAAAATAAAAAATAAAAAAGGATTTCGCAAATTTATTACAAATTTGTGAGCAAATGGAAACAAATTGTAGATGAAAAATAGATTAAGAAAAAAATTTCTTATCATCAATGAATTAATCTCCCTGAAATCAATTAGTCATCCTAATTTCTTATCCTCGTGATCGCACGAAGCGCGAAGGAGAACATACTTATTCTAACAAATAAAATAAACTTGAAAATAAAATCCTACCTACACTACGCTAATTAACAATCAGAGATTAGTTATGTGTAGTCAAATAGACAATGTAGCCATGCACGCAACAATAATAAGAATATGTTATCTTTCAATTTCATAAATGAGAATCAGAAATATGTATGAACGTGTGAAATTAGCTGTTGAAACTGTGAATTAAAACAATAAGAAGAAAAGCTAAATGGATCTAACCTAGTACTCGCTTGAAACCATCGTTTGATCAAGATTTCATAGGTGCGTTGTTCCTCGCTCAAATCATGTTGTAACTCCTCTTCATCTTCCTCGATCTCCTTTTCGATCAATTGTTCGTCATCGGCTGCATAAGTGTCTTTAGATGTTGGATCTTCAATTGTTTCTGGAGGAGTATTTAAATCTTTGATCCTTGTCAAGATCTCCTCTTCCTAGGAAGAGGAAATACCAACATCTGCCAAGATCTAAGTGAGTAGTTCTAAGATGAAATTCATTGTTAAACCATGTTAAAAAAAGGATTCTTACAACACCCAAATCAAAATGAAAACCTTAAATAAAAACACTCTTGCTAAAATATAGAACAATTACTCTTCACAGTTGTGGAAATTAAATGCTCTTGATAGTTGGTAGGGACAGTAAGGAGTCTCCACTAAATTAGCTTCTATGACCCTTAGAACCAACACATGTATATCACACTTGCAAAAATTAAACACTCTTGCATAAATTGAAATTTGCAGAAATTGAAACTACTCTTGCGGAAATTGAAATTTGCAGAAATTGAAATTACTTTTACCTAGTTGGCAGGGAGAACATGAGGGGTCTCCATTCAAGTAGCTTCTATGACCCCTTACCAACACATCTAGATCACACTTGCATGAATTTAAATGAAAAAAGAAACTGATACCTTAATCCATCGTGCTTCACCGACAACGACGCCAAAATGTTGGGCTCTAAAGATGTCCTAAAAACAACCTCTGTCCATCAGCCGAAGGTAGGCACTGGGAAAATAATTTTAATTTTTTCCTACGTAGGTTCTTACCTTCCATTTTCAATACCGAGCCTCCAGAGATGCAACACCTGTAAAGGAACAACAATCATAAAGGGAACGACAATTGTTCTATTCAAATGAAGGACACTTCCTGTAAAGGGAACAACAATCATAACAAGGGGACAATAGTCGTTACATTGGGTTGAACTAATGTTGAATCAATTTCATTGTAGTACTTTCCCAACTATTTAATTTGTCAATCCGAGGTTTGTAAACTTACGAATCACATGAAAAGCATATGCAAGGTTGAAGCGGGACAAGTCTAATCTAATGTCTGAGCTACAAATGAAATTGAATCATTAATCTAATGGAGGAAATTGAAACAGGGTTGAATCTAATCTATCATAATATAATGGTAAAGATATAATTAGAATTAAATCATTAATATAACGCAAGAAGCTGAAACACACGACCTGGATTTGAATTTCTACAACCTACGACTAAAATGAAATTGCATAAATGAAATTAATCAAAGAATGGAGAACTACATGAAGGAAAAGAAAATACAACATGTAAAGAGTTGAATGACACAACAACATATGTGAGCTCACGCCAATGAATCAATCTTACATTACAATAATCAAATCAATCTTCATAACAAAATAATGAAAGCATGGAAACCAAAACCATGAATCAAAGCTAAGAATCCCTTTCTTTCAAATTACAAATCTAAGACTAATCCATATTTCTACTTGAATCCTAATGACTACTCACTTACAAATGATTACTAACCCCTCATGAAGAGAGACCACTCCCTTTTATACATGAGAGCCTTGAATATAAGATAACCATATCATAACTACAAATCCACTTTTCTATCAACTATTTTCCATTATTACAAAATATAATCCCTTCAAATCCTCACACATATCTCTCATATATCTTGGATAAGATATGCCAACCAAATCTCCATGATCTTCTCTTTTAATTATCTCCTCAAATATTGAAATGGTGGGGGAAGTATTCGAGAAGTCCTTTTGAATTAATCCTTCACATATTCCTACACATTACAAAGCTCACACATTTTTGAGATATATATGAAAACATGCCGATTTTCTAATATTTAATCACAAATTCTCCTTTTAATACTAAAATGAATAAAGTGGATAATAATAAGTTGAAACCCAAGTATATTTATGAAATGATATCATGAAAGGTTAATGGGGTGATGAAATGTGAAGAATAATGAAGGGAAAGGTAGATGAAAACATGACATTTCTGAGCCCCAACGCCAATATCACAAGCGTCTTCAAAATCATACCATGCATATAATTCTTGACTATATTCATCCATGATGTACTTCATCATATATCTCTCTTGCATTCCAAGGGTGATTGCTTGAATATTTTGAACACTTGCCGGAATATTTTGAAAACCTTGTTGAAGACATGTCTTGAGGGATGCAAATTTATGTTGAATTTCCATGAGAAATCTAATATCCATTGCAAACACCACAAATAATGTACCAAAATAAAGATATCAAAATTATCTATCCAATGGCACCGATCTGGTAGCAATATGAGCACAATGTGAAAATTCATGAACTATGCATTCCATCCTCCATCACGAAAAACCCCAAAAAAATAGAACAATAAGTTACAACAGAAAATCGCGGTTTTTTTCCGGAAAAACCCTTAAAACCTATTGAATTTAAAATGCTCATAACTTCACTTCCTAGACTCCGTTTCGGTTTTTAATTTTTTTTGAAATTGGGTATTCTTCCAAGAGGAATTCAAATATCCAATTTTGTTTTGCATATTCAGCTCGTAAAGCTTCATATCTGAAACTAAAGTGCGTCGCCCTCTTTTTCTTCCCTAGAATTTTTCTGCTCAAAGAGAAAAAACAATTCTTCCCTTCTTTGGCCAAGGAAAGTGCTCTGATACCACTTGTTAAGAACCTGAATAGATCTACCAATATAATCACTAAAAATGATGAATACACAATAGATCCAAAGGACAATATAGAAGAATCCACACTTTATTATTACCAACCCCTTGAGGTAGGACAACACCATACAATGGATCCTATTATGGAAGGGATCATGTTCTGTTCACTTGCCTCTTCGAGGGGGAATCCTCCTATTGAGTTACAACTCACAATACAATAATTCTCTTCATGTCCCATTACATTGCTTGTACCCCTTTATATAGTGCTACCAACCACCTAAGAACATTCTAGAGGAGGAACCTTCTAGAAGTATAACCTTCTAGTAAGTCCTCTTACATTTATTATATCTATTACCACAGTGGGCCTTATTTAATACTATGGGACTTACATTGAATGACCTCCACTATTATAACTATGGGCCCTCTGGGGGGCCCCCACTACCACTCTATCTACCTAACATATTCCCTGAGCTTAATGATTTGATCTTGAATTTCCATCAACTGCTTATTAAGACATCTTATGTTCTTTTCTCCTTCTGTGGGTAAATTAAGAGGTATCTCACTTTCTACTTTCTTGCCTTGTATGTATGGACTATTCTTCCTGGTTTAGGATCTTGTCATAGGTGTTGTGGGATTGGATACAATTGTGGTCTCAAGTTTTTTCAAAATTCCCTTGGATGTTTCACTTTTAGGATCTGTCTTGACCTGTGGTGTTTGTTCCTCAGAACCTTTCTCAGTTAGCTTCCTCTTCGGCTCTCTTTTTTCTTAATTAAATTGAGTAATCACATGTTGAGCCTCTCTGAGCTGTTATTTCAATTCTCTAATTTCTGATTCTTTATCTCATGCTTTGTCTTGGCCTTCATCCATCCCACGATCTGAAATCACAACATACTCTTTCTCGATTGTTGGTGCAGGAATATTTCTTGTTGTTGACCTTGTGGTTGGCCTTCTAGGTATCTGGATCTCTTTTGGTTCATCAGTGAACAAAAGTTTTTTACCCTTCTTTGGAAATGGATAGCTTGTAGGAGAGCCTTCAACTTCCTTTCCTTTTCTTTTCTCTGCAACACCTTCTCCCTTTTTACTTGAGCTTCTAGGATACACCATTTCAATAGACAATGGGGTATCTCTTTTGGGCTCGTGGGGAATATTATCCAAGGACAAGAAAGAACCCCATTCCCTATTTAGTTTTTTGAGTTCTTCAACAATTACTATATTGACTAAGGATAAATGGAACAGACTGCTCTTAAGTTGGCCATCTCTAGCTTGGACCCTCTCTGCCATCTTTCCTAAGCTTCTATACAGGTAAAAAGGAAAGTTGAGAGGGATTTGTTTCTGTGAAGTGCATGAGGAGTCTCACATGGTACTGGTACACCCTATCAAACCTACCCTCATAAGTGAAATATCTTTGTATGACCCTCAACAACTTCTCATAGGGCTCTAACACATATTCCCTAGGAATGTTGGCTCCTATCTTTTGATTTATGTATTTAGGCTTAAGGAAATCAATATAAAATGTAGAATCCAAAGGAATACCTTTAAACCATATTTTCCCTAGGATTGGGATATTTGTTGCAGCAGTTATTGACTCATCTGACAATGGGAATATGACCCCAACAATTGTTTTCTGGACACCAATGTAGTTGAGGGAAAACTCCTTTGTGAGTTGTTGGTTATATCCATGAATTTTATCGCAGAATCTAATGCATCATACCTCTCAAAAGAAACTTTGAACACAGGGTCTGAGTTCACCAAGATGAAACTTGTGGCTCATACCTCAACACATTCCCTCCTCTATGCTTCTTTTTCTCCAGTGATGTAATGGATGAATGAATAACTTTGTAGGGTGGATGTGATCATGTGGCAGGGGGAGAGATGCTCAACACCTAACGGGTAAGCTTGAGCAGTAGGCTTTACAAGGCTAGGGTTTATTTTAAAATAGCATGAGATCTTCACTAAGCAATAGGGAAGTGAATTATCAGGTTATCAATGCATGGATGGTTAAGTTTCACACGTGTTTACCACAACTGACGATTGGATATGATGTGAGGATAAAATATATAAGAACTGGGATTTGCTTAGAGAGGGGTTTGCGTAGTGCGACAGATTGCATAGCATATGCATATCGCAAAAGAGGGTTTGCATAGAAGAAGTTTGTTGGAGATTTCCCAAGGCGTAAGAAACCAGTTCGTAGTCCAAGAACTCATGCAAAGGGGTGAAGGATGATGGATAAATACATAAAACTTTATGTGAAGAGGTTTGAGAGGGAAAATGTACCCATTTGAGCTAAAAAGACATTTTGCATCATTTAAGTGACTTGCGCAGCACTCCTAGTTTTGACCTTTCCAAGGTCCATATGCCACAAATAGCCATCAAACACATGTACTAACAATTTTTATGTGATTATGTCCACAAATTATGCCTTGACAAGACTTTACCCTTTAAACTTATGAATTGGATATGACTTAGAATCAAGACAAATTCCTTGCAAAAATTATTCATGATGACAAACCACCTATGGACCCTCTAAATGAATTCTTCACCTTGATAGTATTTAATGATTTATACAAACCATTGACTCAACTTTGAAATTCCTTGGTCTTTCCAAGACCATGGCATGACTTTTCAAACCTTAGGCAAACTATAAACTTTACCCTAAAAATATTGATGTTAACATCTCGCTCCAATGGGGATATTATCCTCCCAGTGAGGTAGAAAAGAACAACAAACCAAGTGCCTGACCATTGGGCTTTATTTGACTCAAAAAAATCTAAATTGACAAATAAACTTATTGACAAGACTTTCTTGATACAACTTTGACTAAACTCGGCATAAACTTAGGGCCTTCACTTCGGGATTCAATTTTTTGTTGATTATTGACTTCAAATGCTTCATTTAAAAAATAAAATTGTTATTTACAATGAAATGGAAAGACTGAAATTTTTTAAGCAAGATAGTGTTTGAGAAACCTACCATTCACAGGTCCTCCACCATTGAGATCTCCATTGAGCTCCTGCAGAAAATAATCATTGTGCCCATGGCATGAAACAATCATGAATGGTCCTAGCCAAAGATGATCAAACTTCCCATGCTTCCCTCTGTCTTCTTTCCTTGCATCCCACTTGAGTACCAAATCATCCACCTTGAAATCATACTCCTTAGTATGCCTGTCAAAGGGTCTTTTCATTTTGTCTTGATGTAGTTGAGAGTTTTTGTATACTTTTTCTCTCAATTTTTGAACATGGATTAGTTGATTTATCCTCCTTTGAGCATCATTTGGTTCATCTTCTTGTTCTTGCAGCAGTCTCATCACTGGAAGTCCTAATGAGGTAGGAAAAATTGCCTTTGTACCATATACAATCTGAAAGGGTGATGTAGCAATAAACCTTTTGGTGGTGATCCTATTAGCCCATAATGCATAGATAGGGTTCTTGTGCCAAGATTTCTTGTTTTCCTGTAGAATCTTCTTAATAATTCTAGTCAAGATTTCGTTGGATGACTCAGCCAACCCATTACCCTATGGGTAATAAGTTGTGGAATGGCCAAGAGTTATATTATAGTCACTACAAAATTTATCCATTCTTTTGGACTTGAATGTTGTTGCATTATCAGTAATGATATTGATTGGACAACCAAATATAGAAAAAATATTTCTTTCTAAAAATTGAATGATAACAGTATCAATAGTTTTCCTTATGGGAACTGCTTCAATCCATTTGTTGAAGTAGTTTGTGATTGTCAGTATCCAACTATTTTGATTTGAGGATGGTGGATGGATCTCTTCTATAAAATCAAGGCCCCATTTCCTAAATGGTGCTTCAACAGAAATATGTTTTAAAGGTAATGGATGCAGCTTACTTTTTCCATAAAAAATTTGGCATTCATGACAGCTTGAAACTTCCTTGTACACATCAGAAAAAATACTAGGCCAATAGAACCCTGCCCTCAATATTTTATGCACAGTGGTCTTCCAATAATGGTGCCCTCTAGAGTCACATGTGTGAAAATATTTGATATTTGTTTTCATTTCTTCCTCCAACAAACAATTTAGCAAGATCCCACCTCGATCTTTCCAATACAAAGGGTGGTCTAGAATGAAATTTTTTTTTTCTTTAAACTTTAAAAATCTCGCCTTGGTTTTTCTTAATTCAAGAGGATCTTGTAAATTTATTAATGCATAAATAATATCAGCATACCATGGAGAATCAAGGAAGTTCTAAGATACCCATGAGACTGTCTCTTCTCCTGAATTTGCTGAAAAATCAGCAATGAAATTAATTCCCAAGACCTCACAAATGGACTGTGTCATCATCTTTTCAATTCCCTAACCTTTAATCAGATTTGTAGGTTTGATCTTGAGGTCATACTCCAACAACACAACTATCTTTTTTCCCCTTCTACCTTCAGGATCAGGCTAAGTCAAAATGTATTTCATAGAATTTCTAGGCAAATAAGTAATGATATGGGAATGCAAGATATAAATTCTGAATTCTTTGAGGGCCTTCACCAATGCATATGCCTACTTTTCCATGATGTCATACATCAATGTGGATTCTCTCAGAGTCATGTTGCAATAGGCCATGGGGATCTCAAATTTATGTTCATATTTTTTCAACAAGACACCAACAATGGTGTGTTTTGAAGCAAAAGAAAACAAGATAAAGTATTTTGCAAAATTTGGACTAGACAACACTGGAGCTTTAGTCAGTGCCACTTTAATATCTTCAAAATACTTCCTAGCTTCAGGAGTCCATTTTATCTCATTTCCTTTCTTGAGCATGTTAGTGATATACTTTATGATTTCATCCAAGTTAGGGATAAACCTTCTCAAAAAATTTACTCTTCCTAGGAAAGATTGTACCTCTTCTTTCTCCTCAGTGTGCCAATCTTCAGAATTGCTTCTACTCTACTGGGGTATATCTTTATCATTTCCTTTGAAATGATGTAACCAAGTAATTTTCCCTCTTGCATTCCAAAATTAGACCTTTTGGGATTCAATGAGATGCCAAACTTCCTACATTTCTAAAAACCTCTTCTTAGATGTTAAATATGTTCATCATCACAATATGAAAATATAGTGATATCATCTAAGTAAATGACAATAAACTTGTCTTTCTCATCAGCAAAGGCTATATCCATTTCACTTTGGAAGTTTTCCCCTACATTCATAAGCCCAAAAATCATTTTGGCATACATTAAGGTGCCCCAAGGTGTTGTAAAAGTTGTCTTCTCTTGATCATCAGGATATACCATGATTTGGTTGTATCCAGAGAAACCATCAAGCATTGATATTTTCTGAGATCCAACCACCTTCTATAGAATGTAATCCATCTTAGGAAGTGGATAATTGTCTTTGAGAGACACCTTTTTTAGATTGTTAAAGTCTAGACACAACCTAATCTCACCACTTTTCTTCCTGACAGGAACTAGGTTAGCCACCCACTTAGAAAATCTTAAGGACACTATAATTTTGGCATCAAACAAATTTATTACCTCCTTTTCAATCAATGACAACAACAAAGGATTAATTCTTCTCAACTTTTTCTTGAAAGGTTTGTGATCATCCTTGATTGGAATTACATGTTGAATTACCTTAGTATCATAGACCTTTAAATCCTCATATCTTCATGCAAAGACATCAGGGAAATATTTCATTAGGATGACATAAATCTATTTAATTTATGTATTGAACATCTTAGACAGTTTGATGATCTTGGGATCTTTCTGATTCCCATTGTTACAATCTTCTATGTCCTCATCATTTGTAGTCATTTTAGGATTTTCGGCTACATCGTTGTTGTGAAAAAAAAAATCCAATGGGACAAAGCCCTTGCGAATGATGTTATTTTTGAGCTGCACTATATCACTACCAGCAATCTGATTTTGAAAATAGTCATCATTTGTGAACACAACTGCATCTTCTTCATGTTCACAACAACACTCATCATCAATATTTGAATTGGAAAATGCATCACTCATATGAAGGAATCTTTCTACCTATTTTTCATCTTCAAATATTTGTCAATATTTAATGTTGTCAGGTACTGTTGGCATGTGCTTGAATTCAATTTCATACTTTTTGTTAGGAAAAAATTGAGTTTTGAAAATAGAGGCTGAAGTAGCTAGAGCATTAGCAATTAGATTTCCCCCCCTAGGAATCATTGATAAATTGTATTCTGAAAAATCTTCAAGAAGATAAAGTACTATATTCCTATATGCCCTCAATCTAGGATTCTTTGATTGATATATACCATTTACCTTATTTATGAAAAGCTCAGAATCCCCATGTACAACTATCCTCCTAGCACCCAATTCTTTCAAAGTCTTCAATCCCAAAATCACAGTGCCTCATATTCAGCCATGTTATTGGTGCAATCAAAAGAAAAATTGCAAGAACACAGTTTTGTACCTTTCTTGGGAGGGATAATCCACACACCAACTCCTGCTCCTTATTTGATAGAAGATCCATCAAAGTTCATGGTCCACATCTCATCATCTTCATTGTTTTACTGATTTGTAATTTTTTGATGATTAGATTTGTCTTTGATGGTCATAACAATATTTGGCTCCTCCTCTTCAAAGCTCAAATCATTATATAAAATAGAAGAACCAACCTCGGTATCTACAGAGTAAATAGGATGGTTGTTTGGTTTGGCTTTGCTACTCACCATGTACTTGAGAAATACTTCTCTGTAAAACCTCCTTTCTTGGCCAAAAACATGGATAGAAGCATATGACATATCCATTTGCAAAGTCCCTTTCAACTTTGCAGCCCATGATCTAGATAACAACATGCCAAATTTAGGAGGGATGTTTGCAACAACCACATCCATAATCATAAATTTTGATGGAATTTGGGATAATGATACAAATAGATCTTTGATTAAACCCAAGCATTTCACCTTCCTTACGTCAAAGGAGAAAGCATCCTTGTAAGGCCTTGTAATATCTAGACCCAGATCATCCATGACTACCTTGGGCATCATATAATGGGATGCTCTTGAGTCTAACATAGCATTATGTAAGGTCATGTCATGAATTTTAAGACTAACATAGAAAGGGGGGACATCATCAACATCACCACTCTCCTCCACATGTGGGCAAACAAGATAGCCAGGTGATCATCTTGCACATTTGAGGTGTCATAATATTCTTCCATCTTGAGCATCTTAATGATATAATTTCTATATTCACCATTTTTAATCATCTCATTGAATGGAATAGAAATTTTGATTTTATCCATTTCACTTTCAAAATTAAAAGGAGATGGAGTTTTTTCTACCTCTTTGATGTCTGCTTCCTTTCTTGCCTCATGTATTTTCTTTGGGGGTTCTTCTTTGAATTTTCATTTCTCCATTGTATCCTTTGTTGAATTGACTTTCTTAGGTTGACTTGAAGAAGGTGTATTGATCTGAAGTTCTCTTGTAGGATTTCCCTTTGGGGGATTTGCAGGAACCTTTTTTCTTCTGAGGTTGTACTATTTATAAAGCTACATAATAGCATTTTGATATCCCTTATTAAACTCTTATGTCTCCATTGACAACATATCATCATTATCCTACATAAACTTATCATTTGCATCCATAAACTGATCATGCTCTTCTTTAGTGAAGAACACATTTGTTTCGGTATCATTAGAACAATGCATATTGTCTTCAATTGTTTGATCAAAATATTCATTCACGTAGTTGTTTTGGAAATGAGGTTTTATTTGTTGATCACCTTGATTTCTCTGGTATCTTTTCTTGATCTGTGGAACTAGATCTCTTCTAAAATTTTGATTTATGGGCTGAAAATCAGTTTGATCTATGGTGGAAGGCTATTATCCAAGGAAATTGTTTCCATAAACCTTTCCATAGTCTTCATAATCAAATCAAATTTCTCATATGATGACTGAGAAGTTGAGGGTTGTGCTTCTCCTTGGACCTTTTTTATATCTCTGTCAAGATTATGTTTGATCTTCCCCGAGGCCATCAGATTTACCTCCACTTCAATTGCATCATTGATCATGTCATCTAGTGTAGTATATATTATTTATCTCAAAAACAAGGCAAATTCACTATCAAAAGAGTTATCATATCGAAGTTTGGCATCTCCAGGAGGGGGTTTTACTTCATTAGGAATTTGAATTGTAAACTTTCATAAATTTGGTTGAAAACTCTTGTATTGTTTCATTAGGTGGTCTCTTTATGTTATTGTACTGAGTTAACAACTGAAGAGGACTCTTCTTGTCACCACACCTTGCAAGGAAACTTGTTTCAAAGGCTGCAAAATTAAGAGTGCTTGTTTTTGGAAGGGCTTTGAACCATTTTCTGACTTCACCTGAGAGACTTTGTGAAAACAGTCTCAATTTTACATCTTCATGATCTACCTCCTCTAGGTCGACAAAGTCATTAAACCAATCTAAGTGTCTTTGGGTTGATACATTCTCTTCAACATCAAATGATTTGATTCTCTGATTATAATTTTGAGGTAAATCATGCAACTGAGCAGGTAAGACAAGGGGAGAAAATTTGGATGCCATGGATCTAGGAGGATTTTGAGCTATCTGAACAGTCTAAATGCGGACAGTATTAATGAGAACAGTAGGAATCAAATATTGAAATTTCTTCTCATTAAAGATGATTTTATTCAAATTGGATTATGATCTGGATATGAACAAGGTTTGTTCAAATTTTAAATAAAATTCAAGGTCATCAATGCCTTTTACCCCATATTTGGGTAAATATAGATTTTTGTCCAGGTAAGAAACTAAGTCAAGTGTCCTTTATTTTCATTTATGTAAGAGTTTCTCAAGATTAGACACAGATGCTATAGGTGTTGGATCAGGGTTCCTTCTGGTGTAAATTCTCTTGAGATCCAAGATTTCTTATTTAAAATACATTATGCTACTGATCTTATTAAATGAAGTCACCAGGGTATATTTAGTTCAGCCAATAAAGGCGTATGATTCATTGTTACCCTCAGAAATCAAATCTAAATCTTTTAGTCATTCTTTCCCAGGGAAAAATTTCAATTTCATCCCCGACAACGATGCTAGAATATTCGCACTGAGTAAATTGTTTTGGCCAAGGAAACAAATTACAAAGGTAACCTACAAACCAAATTTAATAATGGAAGTTATCCCTTCCAATATAGAGAGGGATCTCTCTTGTCACTTAATCTCTGATAGACAGTTTGTGTTAATAGAACAATGGCTAGGGTTTAAAGGTTTGAGTGGATTTGATAAAGTATTTTTGGCAAGGAGGAGAAGGATTTTTTTTGGGCTATGGAGTCAAATATTGAAAACAAATGAAACCAATTTCCGGGTAATAGAACCTCACAGAGGAACAAAGGCTAAATTTGGTGGATGAAACCTTCAGTTCCTGGATTTAGTTATAGAGGGTGAAAGAGGAAGATAGCAAAAAATAACAACATCAGAGCACCATATATATGAATTATGACCTATTTAGGAACAAAAAGGACAAAGTTTAAATTCCTTGAGTTTAGAGAACCCTTTAGATGAATTCTAACTCTTAAAAAACAATTCAAATAGAGGGAAAATGAGATGAAAATAGAGACACAAGAGATACGTACACAAAGAAAAGAAACACACTATCAGCTCATCATCGTCATCTCATCACCATTATAATATATTTCATGAAGGTTCGGGACTTCTTCATTTCATTCCATTCAGATTCAAAGATTTTACTGTGAAAGTCAAAAAATGCTATAGTTTTTCCAACTCACACTTTTTACATCAAAATGATCCAAATATATAAGAGAATACTTGCCATATTAGGCTACTATGGGTCAAATTCCTCCTTCATACAATAGTGGATCTATTTACAATATAAGTGGACAACTCAAAAATGACTTTACTAAAAATAGTAAGTTTGTTTGACCCTATTTAATACAAAACAAACATATCTTATACAATCAAATATCCAATCTAAATTTGATTTTGAAGTGTAGATGAGTCATCAGGTTCGTTTGGAGATTCCTTTGATATAAATGGTGTGTTGTCCTATATCTATGTCACCTTTGCGTAGCATACTAGTGTTGGCGCTACGCAAATGCTACCTACAATGTTTGTGTAGCAGGTTTGCATAGCACACTGGGATTTCTTGAAATTTGTGTAGGTCCAGGCGGCACCCAATGATACAAAACCTTGATTTAACCTCCAATGTGGTATACCCAACCTTTGATGCTATCATTTTAATTTATATGTGACTACATCATTTGCATAGCACTAGTGCGGTACACAAATGTTGTGTATGCTTTCCTTATCAAACAAAATTTGTAGCTGCTCAAAAAGGGTGATTCATATTGTCATAACTGTCTGGATCATAAGCACGGGGACTTCAAAAAGGTGTTTATATAGAAATATGTTCAAACTTAGCTAACTTCTACCTCGCTTAGTCACCTTTTAGTTTGAAACTATAATGGTGACTTCCTCTAAAAATCAAAATTGTGTTTTTCATCATTTCATACTTGTGCTACTTCTACAAGTAGCTATATTATTCCCATGGCCTCATCATTCAACTGCATATTCTACTTTAGATACTTTGTTTCCCTCCTCAGTGTTAGGTTTTGTACCTTTAAATTTCCCACCTGCCTGAAGAGGAATGCATTTCTCTTAAATTTTGACTGGGCATTGGAAAGGGATGCACAAGAATTTTCTTTGGATCGTATACATTCTTTAAATTTTTTCATGCCTCTGTCATATGATATCCTCATTTCTTCCCTAATATTAATGATTTGATCTTGAGCTTCCATCAACTGATTATTAAGCCATCTCATGTTATTTTCGCCTTCTGTGGGTGAAGTAGGAGGTCTCTCACTTGTTACTTTCTTTCCCTCTATGTCTGGACTACTCTTCCTAGCTGAGGATATTGTTAGAGGTGTTGTGGGTTTGGCTACAACTGTGGTCTCAGGGTATTGCAAAATTACCTTGGATGTTTCACTTTTAGGATCTATCTTGACCTGTAGTGTTTGTTCCTCAGAACCTCTCTCAGTTAGCTTCCTCTTTAGCTCTCTATTTTTTTGATAAAACTGCACATTCACATGTTGAGCCTCTCTCATTTGTTTTTGAAATTCCCTAATTCCTAAGTCTTTATCTCCTTCTTTGGCTTGGCCTTCATCCATCCCCTTATCTGAAATGTCAACATACTCTGTCTGGACTGCTTGTGTAGGAATATTTCTTGTTGTTGACCTTGTGGTTGGCCTTATAGGTGTCTGGATCTATTTTGGTTCATTAGTGAACAAAATTTTTCTACCCTTCTTTGGAAATGGTTGGATTGGAGGAGATCCTTCAACTTCCTTCCCTTTTCTTTTCACTGCATCACTTTCTCCCTTTTTACCTGAGTTGCTAGGAGACACCCTTTCAACAAACAATGGGGTATATATTTTGGGCTCCAGGGGAATATTATCCGAGCACAAGAAAGAATCATGTTCCTTGTTTAGTTTTATGAGTTCTTCAATAATTAGTAGCTTGACTAAGGAGAAATGAAACAGATTGCTCTTAATTTGGTCAGCTCTAGATTGGACCCTATCTGCCATCTTTCCTAAGCTTCTATACAGGTAAAAAGGAAAGCTGAGAGGTTTTTTTTTTCTTCTGTGAAGTGCATGAGGAGTCTCACATGGTACTTACACACCCTATCAAAACTACCCTCACAAGTGAAATATATTTGTATGGCCCTCAACAACTTCGCATAGGGATCTAACACATATTACCTAGGAATCGTGGCTCCTATCTTCTGATTTTTTTATTAAGGCTTGAGGAAATCAATATAAAATGCAAAATCCAAAGGCATACATTTAAACCATCTTTCCCCTAGGATTGGTATCTTTGTAGAAACATTTATTGACTCCTCTCACATTGGGAAGATGACCCCAACAATTGTTGTCTGGACAGCATTGCAGTTGAGGGAAAACTGCTTTGTCGGTTGTTGGTTATATCCTTGAATTTTCTCATAGAATCTAATGCATCTGGCCTGCTGAAAAGAAACTCTGAACGCAAGGTCTGAGTTCACCAAGTTGAGGCTCTGTGGCTCATACCTCAACACATTCCCTCCTCTATGCTTCGTTTTCTCTTGTAATGTCAAGGTTGAATGAATAACTTTGTCGGGTGGATGTGATCCTATGGTAGGGGGAGAGATTCTCAACACCTAAAGGGTAAGCTTGCGCAACAGACTTAACAAGGCTAAGGTTTGCCTCAAAATAGCATCAGAGCCTCACTGAGCGATAGGGAACTGAATTAGCAAGCTATCAATGCGTGGATGGTTAAGTTTCACATGTGTTTACCACAAGTGCTAACAAGATATGAGGTGAGAAGAAAAGATATAAGAACTGGGATTTGCATAGCGAGGGGTCTACGTAGCGCGAGAGTCTACAGAACAGATGTGTAGAGCAGAATAGGGTTTGCGTAGCAGAAGTTTGTTGGAGCATGCATGAGGGGTAACAAACTAGTTCGCAGGCCAATAACTCATGCAAAGGGGTGAAGGATGATGGATAAAGATATAAAACTTGATGTGAAGAGGTTTTAGAGGGAAAAGGTACCCATTTGAGATGAAAAGGCCTTTTGCATCATTTAAGTGTCTTGCACAATGCGCCCAATTTTGATCTTTCCAAGGTACATATGCCACAAATAGTCATCAAACATTTGTACTAACAATTTTTATGTGATTATTCCCACAAATGATGCTTTGACAAGACTTTACCTTTTGAACTTATGACTTGGATATGGCCTAGAATCAAGACAAGTCCCGTGCAAAAATCTTCCATGATAACAAACCACCTATAGACCCTCTAAATGATTTCTTCACCTTGATAATATTTAATGACCTATACAAACCATTGACTCAACTTTTAAATGCCTTGGTCTTCCCAAAACCATGGCATGACTTTTCAAACCTTAAGCAAACTCTAAACTTTCCCCTAAAAATATTGATGTTAACAGTGTGATAGACTAAATTTGGTCTCAATAAATGGTTGTCATCATCATACGTATGAGCATGTCTAGTCCAAGGGTCCAATGAGTTATCTCAACTAATCATCACCAATTTTCTACACTAGTAAGAAATTATCCCTTTTCTATTTTCTAAGTTATTTAAGTAGAATAAAAAATTTGAAAATTAAATATTGATAAGTGCCAAACTAACAATAATATATGTTTGTTTTTGTTATAAAATCAGAATTATGATTAAATACAAATTTTTTACTTGACTACAAAACTACAAAGATCACATAATTCCTGAATTATATAAAAGTTTTTTTGATTGCCAACCACAAAAATTGCTATTATGTGAATTTAAAAAATATATGTATATACAGAGTACACTACACATGGTGCTTACATTGTTAACTATGCTTAGATATATGAGGCATGATAAGTTAAGGTTATGAGACAAATGCTACCTACATGTCAGTACGTTGCAGCTCACATCAAATATGTTAGTACGAAACTACAAAGATCACATAATTCTTGAATTATATAAAAGTTTTTTTGATTGCCAACCACAAAAATTGCTATTATGTGAATTTAAAAAATATATGTATATACAGAGTACACTACACATGGTGCTTACATTGTTAACTATGCTTAGATATATGAGGCATGATAAGTTAAGGTTATGAGACAAATGCTACCTACATGTCAGTACGTTGCAGCTCACATCAAATATGTTAGTACGTTGCAGCTCACATCAAATATGAGACAAATGCTAGTACCTTGCAGATCACATCAAATATGAGACTCAACAATCTTTATAGTCTAACCACATCACTTATCCACTGAAGTTAAAAAATTATATTAACTTCAATTTATTTTTCACTCAATTAATCCCAAGTAGCGAGGTTGACAACATTTAAAAAGTTGAACCAGATATGGCAGAATATATTGCCATACCGATTGGTCTGATCCAAATCCATGCGCTAGCACTAGAGTAGGCTCGCCAGATCCTATTACTTTCACATTCAAGACGCCCAACAGCTTAGATTCCTCATCCATCTTATGTTTATGAGGATCGTAACTTCTACGAAGACACTGATGCAACCAAAATAAAAAGCAAACAAAAAAAGTCCTAAATATTTGTAAAAGCACGGATAACCTAATTAACTTACAGAAGTGATTCTCCAATCTATCCTGCTAGCTGTGTATGTTTAGCAGGAGATGGGTGCCTAATTCGAATGAACTATAGCATCGTTTTATGAGTTTGTAAGGACAAGGCAACCTGGACTAGACATTTATTTATATACTTCTTTTGACAAGAAAGATACAAAGAAGTCCTTTTTTAAAAGCAGCAACGCGATTTGAAATGGGTGGTTGTCATCCACTTAGACTATAAATAGCTTGACCAATTTCCATTTTTTCGAAATTGATTAACCTAAATTTTAGAAAATAAAATTATTTTATTTAAAAATAGCCAAAATTTTACAAAATCTATATAAAATTTTAAAAAACTTGAATATTTAAAAAAAAAACACCATTTTACAGATAGTATATTAAAAATTATTAAGATTAATCAAGATTTATACACCTTAATATAAATTTCCATCTTGAAAATTTTTCATGTTTTAAATAATTTTACTACGAATAGAATTATCTTCTTATAATTCACAGTTATTTTTTAACCATTTGAATACAATAGCTTATGAAGTCGTGAAATAATTGATCTCTTGCAGTGCCATATGGTTGATATGTTTAGAAAAGGGAATTCGGTATTAATGCATCTAATATTTTCGATGGTTTTCATGGAATTTTCAGTACCATCCTTAACAGTTAATATTCGATGGTCTTATGGTCTGGGTTACTCTACAGATTCAGTGTTGACATAAAATTCGTTTCATTTATTTACCTCTTAATTATCTTTATCATTAGTCTTTTCACCTTATTTGTAAATGATCTTATTCGTTTCTTTCCTTTTATTTACCTCTTAATTATCTTTATCATTACTCTTTTCACCTTATTTGTAAATGGCCTTATTCGTTTTTTTCCTTCAACCCTGGTTAAAAGGTTAAAAAAGTGCTCTAGATCTAAATCTACAATGAATGTGTAAATCATCCCAAAATTTAATCAGCTCAAGCATATGTATCTTAAAAAAGGATGTTTGCAAATATATTACAATCTAAAAAAGGATGTTTGCAAATATATTACAAAGGTGAACGTTACTTTAAATTTAGTTTTCATCTTCCCGGATGTGGTGATATGGCGATCCACATGAAGATCAACCTCGCGTGCATTTTCGACACTTGGCGGCCACCGAGGTGGATGGAGTTTGGTAGAACTCATGAGCCCTGGGCACAAAGTTGACATACTCCATGTTGAGTGCGAGTAAGGTAGGTATTATTGAAAGGAAAGGCAGTAATAGCTAGCTTGTGCCAATAGTAAGTATGGCCGGTAAGGAAAGGTGGGAATTCAGGATTTGACTATGGGTGACATTTTTATGCTTGCTCGAATCAAGGTGGGATTTTAGGATTCAATTGATAGTCATTCATCTCAAATCTACACTGTGCAAGGAAATTGTGCGCAGCGCAGTTTCAAATGCTGCGCGCTGGAATTTTGTTGCTGAACATTTAGGACGTACAGGGCAATGGGAAAGCTACAGGATTTTTTGTGTGTTGTGATAAAATATTTAAAGTAACAATTTTTCACTATGTGTTAATTTATAACACATAAATTCATGGACACAACAGAAGATCAAAATTATACTTAATTGTTAACACACAAACTACTTGATATATATAAAATCTTGATGTAGTGCTGAGATGAGCCTTGACTCAAACAACTTCTTTTGTTGACTTTAGCAGACACTGAGACTTCTCTACTCTTCAATTGTTGTTGTTTCTTCTTCACTACTATGTTATTTCTATCTCTCTGCATATGTTATTGGACTAAGTAAAGACTTAGACTTATATGAGCTACGACTGAGACTTCCTTAAGAAGTAAGACTAACTCAACATTAAAGGCGACCATTAATACATATGATTCTCAACTACTTAACATAACTCAAGAAGATAGTCGACTGATCAAATTGATCTTGCGTAAACGTGTGAGTTTGTATTTGCAGACTCATTGACGGTTTGACTGACTTTTGTATTTGCAGACTCATTGACAGTTTGACTGACTTACTATTCAGCTGACTGACCAATCTACTGACAAAATGACTAAATGAAAAATCAGCTGAGACTTAAAGTTCACCGAATTGTAATCACTATTTCCAACACTCCCCCTTAATTATAAGTAGGTGGGATTACAATAAATTTACATCAAAATTTAAGTTTACATTTTACTGTCACTCATATGTTACTGCGCAAACTCCTAGACTATTGTGTAGATGTTAAAATGCATCTCTTGCTAAAGCCTTTGTAAAAATATCTTTGACTTATTCTTTTGACCTCCAAAACTCTAAACAGATCACTTTGTTGTTCACCAATTCTCTGATAAAATGATACCTTGTATCAATGTGCTTAGTTTTCTTGTGAAACAAATGATTCTTTGACAACATGATGGAGAAATTGTTCTCACAAAATACTTTAGTTGTTTCCTATTGTTCCTGCAATAAATCTTTTAACATTGTTCTCATCCAAATTGCTTGACAATCTGCGTAGCTGCAACGTACTCTGCTTCTGTTGAAGAAAGAGTCACTATGGGTTTCTTCCTTGATGTCCATGATACCATACCTATTCCAAAATGAAATGTGTATCCAGAGGTACTTTTCCTGTCATCTATGTTGCCTCCACAATCACTGTCAATGTATCCACTGAGTCTCTTATCTTATGAAGTGGATTACTTGATGACAACATCTTTTGTTCCATTCACATATATCAGAATTCTCTTTCAATAACCAATGTGATTCTTTTGGAGTTTCCATGAACTTTGAAATCAAGCTCACTCCATACATAATATTAATATCAGGTCTTGTCTCTCTCAGATACATAAGAATTCCTATCATTATTTTAAACAATGTGGGATCCACCTTGGACCCTTTATCTTCCTTGCTTAACTTCAGTTATGTTATGACAGGTGTTGAGGCTGAATTTGAATTTATCATATTGAATATTTTCAATATTTCATGCACATACTTTGAGTGTGAGATAAATATACCAATTTTGGACTAGTGAACTTCTATTCCAAAAAAAATCTCATGAGCCCCAAATCAGTCATTTCAATGACTCACTTAAATTCCTCTATGCCAAAATTACGTGTAAATATCAAATCATCCACATATAAGAAAACTATTAACATGTTACCTTTTTTATTTGATTTGATGTACAATGTTGGCTCACTTTCACTTCTATGAAATCCATTCTATGGGAGATAAGAATCTATTCGATTGTACCAAGATTTGGGAGCTTATTTTAAACCATACGATTCTTTCTTCAATTTGTATACTTTGTTTTCTTGTCCTAGAACCTCATAGCCTTGTGGTTATTCCACATACACTTCTTCTTCTAAGTGTCCATTAAAAAATGTTGACGTTACATCCATTTGGTAAACGAGTCATCTGTTCTGCACGACAATGGCTAACACAGTTCTGACTATGTCCATGCACACAACTGGTGCAAAAGTTTCATTGAAATCAATTCTAGGTTGTTGTGTAAAACCTATTGCAACTAATCTTTCCTTGTGCTTCTCCACATTTCCTTCTGCATCTTGCTTGGTTTTATAAATCCATTTGAAACTTATCACATCCTTGTCTTCAGGTACATCTATTAATTTCCATGTTTGATTGTTCTCTAAGCATCTGATTTATTCAGCCATGGCTTGTTCACATACATCATATTTGACTGTTTTTTTAAAAGTTAAAGGATCATCTATTTGTGAAAATAGAGAAAAAACTGAAAAAGAATTTGATGCATCTTCATTATAGATGTCACATACACTTTTTGTCTTCCTTGGTGATAAACCTGCTAAAGTTGGATCTAGAGATGTAGAACTACTCAAACTGCTTGTTGATGCTTGTTGGGCTCTAGGTGTAGACTGTGCACCTGCTGTTATTACTGGAGTATTCTGCATTGTGATTTGTGTCGCAGTGCCAGATGTAAAAGGGACTGCACACTGACTTGTACATGGTGTTTGAACCACCTCTTCTTATGTGTCATCATGCTCCATTGCATCAATAATTTTTACTGTATTTCTTATGCTTCGATCCCATGTTTCATTCTCTACGAATCGAACATCGTGGCTGATTATGACTTTTCTTGTGACAGGGTCGTACAACTTGTATCATTTTGTTTCTTCAAAATTCCCCAAAAATATGAATTTATGTCCTTTGTTGTCCAACTTCTTTCTCAGATCATCTAGAAAATGTGTGTATGCGACACAACCAAAAAATTTTAAGTGCATCATATTATGCCTCATACCTGTCGAGGATTCTTGAGGAACTCTATTTTTCACACTCTTTATCGGACATCTGTTCAAGATGTAAACTGCAGTTGCTTCTGCCTCAACCCAATACCCATTTGAAAAATGCTTGGCTGCCAACATACTACGCACCATTTCCATGACAGTTCTGTTCTTTCTTTCTACAACACCATTCTATTGTGGTGTATATTGCGCGCTGAATTTGTTGTAGATGCCATGATCTTTACAAAAATTTTGAAATTCTTTTGAAATGTATTCTCCTCCTCTGTCATTTTTTATAAACTTGATGTAGTAACCACTTTTTTTCTCCACCCGTGATTTAAACTGTTGAAAACAACCCAATGTGTCATATTTATTCCTTAGGAAATAAATCCATGTCTTTCTTGAAAAATCATCAATCAATGTTAGAAAATAAGCATTGTCTCCTATAGATGGAGTTTGCATTGGTCCACAAATGTCTGAATGTACTCTTTCCAGTGCAGGTTTTTCTCTGTAAGACTTTCCAACTGGAAATGATTCTCTATGTTGCTTTCCAAAATACATCCTTCACATATATTTCTGGTTTTTCAATTAATGGAAAACCTTTTACCATATCCTTTATGTGTAGAAACTTCAAACCTCCAAAGTTCAAATGTCCAAATATGAAATTTCATAAGCAGGAACCATCATGTACTTCAGATTGGAATGTTGTCTTCATCTCTGCGCCACTTTCTTCATTCTTGATACTACACGAACTGTTTTCTTCATTGACACTATGCGCACTTTCTACTGTAAATGCAATGTCTAACTGCACATCTTTTTCTTTGCCAACAACTAGCATTGTATTTTTCTTTGTGGTTGGCTTCAATGTCAATGGAAACATTTTGTTGCTTGTCATCTAGATTCTTGCAATAAGTTGATTGCTTGGGCATCTATCCATAATCACACAGTGATTTTTTCCATGTAGATTTTGTAACAATTGTCTTGTTCTCATTATGTCATGCATAATTTTTTCTTCTCCTTGCTTAGTTGAGATGTTTATACTGTCTTTGCCTAAGACATTGACTTGGATATATGTTCCAAGTGTAACCTTAGTTTGGACTGACTCATCCAAACTATAAAAAAATTATATGTTTCTTGTCATGTGGTTACTGCAACTTGAATCTAAATACCATATGGCACATGAACTTGCTTGAGAAACATTGCATTCAACTGGAGATACTATAGGCATTTCCTCGGCGCATGCCACAAACATAGGATTGATTTGGTTATTTTCTTTGTATGATTGATCTTGACCTCACTTGTTTTGATTATATTATCTCTTCCTGCACTCATATGCATAATGTCCATACTTTTTATAGTAATGGCACTGAATCTTTGATTTGTCAGTGCTCTGACCACTTGGTTGACTAGTATTTGGGTTTTGACCTCTTCCACTAGTGTTTCCAGGACTACTACTATGTCCACCTCTAACATAACTTCTTCCTCTACCTCTAGAGTTAGATCTCCCCCTTCCTCTTCCACAACTTATAGATGACTTCATGGAAAATGTATTCTCTAATTACATACTTGACCTATTCAATCTTTGTTCATGATTAATGAGGGAAGCTTGCAGTTCATCTAGACTAAATTGACTCAAGTCTTTGCTCTCTTCTAGAGTCACAACTAGGGTATGAAATTTAGGAGGAAGACTCATAAGTAGCTTCTCAACAATTTTTCTTTCTTCTATGGTTTCACCATGAGACTTAATCTGATTTATCACGGCAATGACATGGGTATAAAAGGAATCTACTGAATCTGAGTCTTTCATGGACAGAGTTTCAAAATCTCTTCTAAGAATTTGCAGTTTTGAAGTCTTAACTTTGTCCATACCTTGATAAGATGTTTGTAATATATCCCATGGTTCCTTGGTTTGCTTTGTTGATGCAACTCTTGGAAGTATGCTCTCATGCATGGTTTGATGTATGTAAAACATCTCATTTCCATCCTTCTTCCTTTGATATTTCAAGACATCCTTCTCTGCTTCTGTGCGGGCATTGTATGTTGCCTGATCTATTGGTTACATGTAGCCATTCTCTACTATCTCCCATACATCTTCACCTCGGAACAACGCCTTCATGTTCAAGGACCACAACTCATAATTCTTGTTTGTAAAAGTGGGAAGTTGCAACTTTGAGGTAGAAGCCATATTTCACCTTACAACAGAGTTTTTGCTCTTGAACTTGTTCTAATAGAAGCTACTCTAATCAACTTGATTTTGATCGACCATCTCTGATACCAGATCTCAAATCTACATCGTGCAAGGAAACGGTCTGCAACGCAGTTTCAAATACTGTGCGCCACAACTTTGTTCTTGAACACTCGGGACATACCGCGCAATGGGAAACCTACTGGAACAATTTTTCACTATGTGCTAATATATAACACATAAATTCATAGACACAACAGAAGCTCAAAATTACACACGAATTGTCAACACACAAACTACTTGATATATATTAAATCTTTATGTGTTGCACGTGGTTACAGAGTACAATACTGAGATGAGTCTTGGCTCAAACAACTTCTTCTATTGACTTCACACATACAGAGCTTGTGCTCAAACTTCTTCTACTCCTCAATTGTTGTTGTTTCTTCTTTACGACTTTGTTCTTTCTACCTCTCTGCATCTGCTATTCGACTAACTAAAGACTCGGACTTATATGAGCTACTACTCCTTCATAAATAAGAATGAATCAACATTAAAGACGACCATTAATACAAATGACTCTCAACTACTTAAAAGAGCTTGAGAAGATAAGATCGGCTTCATTAATTTAACTCCCTTGCTTGCCGACTCATAACAACATTGATCTTGCGTAAACATGCGAGTTTGTATTTCCGCTAAACGGTTGACTGACAGATCTAATGACAAAATCACTGATTGACAAATCCACGAGAGGTAAAGCTCACCTACTTGTAATTACTATTTCTAACAATCCAGGTCGGAGGGTGAAATTTTATTCTTGTCAGAGTTTGATTTGTTCCCCATCGCAAATATTTTCATATCACCTCTCCCAAATTGTGGGCACTCTATCCTACATCATGCCTCGCATCCAAGAACAAGGCAAAGCACTCAGAGGTACTGGATCTTTCAGAACTTTTGAGGTCAGGAGAGGGAGTCCTTTGTCCTCGTACAGTGACAGAGGACTAGCCATTTGGCTCCATTTGTCCGCAAGCAAGATTCAACGAAGAATCCTGACAATGCTATAATTTAGGGTTGCATGGTGGAGTGGTATGAACTCGGTGATGAGATAATGGATGAAGGTGTCGCGATGGTTCTAATAACAATAACTCTGTCCGAGAACAAAAATTTTAGAACAGAGATACTCGATAAAAAGGTAGATTTTCTACTAGACATCTTCTCTATTCCTCAGTAGCGCCAACATAATCTGCTCCATCCCTCAGCAACGCCAGCATGCTTAGGAAGTGCCAAGCCGACTTGTCACCATTTCGAAATGGCCAATTCTACTTCAACTATGCCAAATGGACAATGGGTCAGAAGATTAGGTTTATCACTGTGCTAAGTGATCACCCTTTGCTTAATACTAGTATTTTTTCTTAGTTACGGGTTCATAACTTGTTTGGCTGTATATGTTCGAATCCAGAAAAAGTGGCCATCTTTTGCTTAATACTAGTATTTTTTCTTAGTTACGGGTTCATAATTTGCTTGGTTGCATATGTTCGAATCCAGAAAAACTGTAGAACTTTATCTTCGAATCACGAGTGACCGACTCCGGACCTACATACTTAGACTTTCTGTTTGCAAACGACGGAAGAGCTGTAATATAAACTCCCAAAGTCGTTCCCAAAGTCGTAGCGTTTTGGAAATAAAAGTAGAAAATTCCAATGGCGTTTCTGACGGTTATTTGCTTGAAAGCATCGTAGTTTTTGGCGGCGGGATGGGGCCATATGCAGGACGATGTGGCAGGATGAGTTATGGACGGCGGTCGTCGACTGAGATGGGACGTCTCCAATCATCCGAAAGTTAACTATGCCAATTCCAATGGGTCGTCGTTTCTGTCGATATGTTTGAACTTTAAACTAAACTGTCTCATATATTAAAAAACAATCAAAAGTGATTCTAAAATAATCCGTAATCCGTAGTAACTTTTACTTATTGAATTTGGCCCAAAAAAATCGTTGCAAAAATAGACGCTTAAATTCCCTTTAGGACAAAAACCCATGATATTAATGACAAAAATGCAGGGTTTGAAATTCAAAGTAGAAAGTTGTTTTTTGTCCGACAGTCACATCATAGATGTTTCAGTTGATTCGTCATTGCAATTTGCCTTGCAATTATTGAGGCTCGGGTATTAGGTACATTATCTACAAGCTGGACCATTAGAATCTGAAAAGCCAAGTCCTGTCTTATCTGCCGACTGCGGTTCTCTGAACTGTTTTGCACGGCATCATGCATCGATTTTATGACTTTGATAAGCGCATTCACATGGTGACAGGCAGGCAGGAAAGGTTTCTGTGGCCCAGAAAATGAAAGGTTGATTCACATCTCTTTACTATGTAACAAAATTTTAATTTTTGTTAATCACTCATATTTGGTAATTAGCTAGTTATAATAGTAAATTTTAAATATGATTAAGTAAAAGTAAAAAAATAAACATGTAAACCAATTTCTTTATAATATTTCTTCACTTTGTAACAAAATCTCAATCTGTGTTAATCACTCACACGTGGCAATCAGCTAATCACCATAGTAAATTTTAAATGTGATTAAGTAAAAGTACAAAAAGAAACATGTAAACTGATGTCTTTATAATAGTGAGGAAGTTAGTGGTTGAAATCATAACCATTGATTTATTGGGAGGACTAAGAATATTCCATCAATATTTAATCTTGTCCATAAAAAACTGATTAAGCACTAAAAACCTATTAAATGTGCCTATTATTAATAGGTGTATGCCTTTAGGCATAATTAAATTTAACTAACTCCATTTCAAAATAAAATTACTAAATTTAACAATTTAAATAACTCAATTATTAGTTTAACTCAATTTAAAACTAAAACCATTAAATTTGACAGTTTGAATAACTCCATTATTATCAGTTTAGAAAGTTTAAACACAGGATAATAATTTTTGGGCTTTAATTGTATTTAACAGTTTATAGTTTATGGGTTTAACCATATTTAATAGTTTATAGCTTTTAATAAGTGACGGGCAATTTGAGTAGGTCCAAAGATTAGTTTGAGTAAACTTAATGGTTAAATACAAAATGTCTAAAGATTAATGTAGGTTTAAAGAGTTTGAGTAGGTCTAAAGATTAGTTTGAGTAAATCTAAAGATTAGTTTGAGTAAACTTAATGGTTAACAAAATGTCTTTTCTCCTAAAAATTTATAAGTTCAAATAAAAAAAAAAATAGGGTAGGTATACCTCCATAAGTTTAGCAGAAAAAACAATAACTTTATCTACAATTTTTATTTACATTTGAAACATAAAAATTCAAAACAAAATTATTTAAAAAATAAAAAACTAGTATATATATATAAGTATCAAAAGTTTTGATAATATGGTAAAAGGAATACTCAATTCATTCCGTTCTTGTGAAAAATATAGTTTTGTTAGTATAAATACTTGAAAAATAGATTTTGAGAAGAATGATTTTTCTCACTTGTATTACAATGAATCTGTACAGGTACATATATAACGAATCAATTTACAGGAACGGAAATAACCAGAATCCAATCAAAAATATTTACAAGAAAGGAAATAATCAGAATTGGAAAGAATTAGTGCAATATTGGAAATAATCAGATTCGGAAAGACTCAGTCCAATATCGGAAAAATCAATCCAGTATCGGAAAGATCCAATATTTCAACACTCACCCTCAAGTTGGTGCATAGATGCCACACATGCCAAAATTGCCCAAAAACTTTGAGAACACTCGACTTGAAACAACTTTTTTGAGAATACCGACCAACTAATCCTCTGATCGAATCGTGGGAAACTTCACAATTTTATCATCCAAATTCTCCTTAATGAAGAATCTGTCGACCTCCACATGCTTTGTACGATCATGTTGAACCAGATTATGAGCAATATCACACGCTGCTTTATTGTCACAATATAGGTGAATTGGTTGCCTAGGTAGACAACCCAAATCTCTAAGGAGAAGTCGTAGCCACAACGCTTCACATATGCCAAGTGCAATACCTCTAAATTCATCTTATGCACTTGATCGGGCAATAACATTATGTTTTTTTCTTCTCCATGTAACGAGATTACCTTCTACAAAGGTGAAATAACCTGAAGTAGACCGCCTGTCATCTACTGCTCCGACCCAATCAACATCAGTATATGCATCCATGCTTTGATAATCTTCATTTTTTTGTGAACAAAATTCATTTTCCAAAAGCATACTTTAGATACCTCAAAATGCGCATAACTGCATTCATATGTTGCTCTCCAAGATTATGCATAAACTGGCTAACAATAATCAATGCATAGGCAAGGTCTGGTCTTGTGTGTGCTAAGTACATCAACCTACCTACAAGCCTCTGGTATCGCCCTTTATCCACTGGTAACTGATGAGATTCAATACATAACTTTAGTCCTTCTTCCACTGGTGTATCAGCTGGTTGACATGTTGACATACCAGTTTCCTGTAACAAGTCTAAGGCATACTTTATTTCAGACAGAAAGATCCCTTTATCAAATCAAGATACTACGATCCCAAGGAAATATTTCAAGGAGCCGAGGTCTTTCATTTCAAATTCTCTGGACAAGTAACCATGTAGGGCCTTCCTTTCTTCTGAGTCATTTCCTATAGCCACCATGTCATCCAAATATACAATAAGTGAAGTAATCTTACCCTGTTGTTTCTTCAAGAATAAAGTGTGGTCTGAATTAATATGATGGTAACCAAAGGCTTTCATAGACTTTGTGAACCTTCCAAACCACGCTCTCGAAGATTGTTTCAACCCATGGAGTGACTTCTTTAATCTGCACACCTTCCGGCTATGCATTTCTGATATCATGCATCCGGGTGGGAGTTCCATATAAACTTCTTCGGACAACTCTCCATGCAGAAAGGTGTTCTTCACATCAAATTGTTGTAATGGCCAATCCAAGTTCGTAGTTAGAGACAACAAGACTTGTACTGTGTTGATTTTAGCTTCAGGTGCAAATGTCTCTATATAATCGATCCAATATGTTTGGGTGTAGCCTTTTTCCACCAGTCTCGCCTTAAAGTGTTCAATTGTACCATCTGCTTTGTATTTCATAGTATAAACCCACCGAAATCCAACTGGATTCTTTCTTGGTGGATGGTCATCAAGTTCCCAAGTTTTATTTTCCTACAAGGATTTCATCTCCTCATTCATAGCGGCTTTCCACCTTGGCTCAGCTAAGGCTTCCAACACATTGTTAGGAATAGATACAGTAGATAATTGATTCACAAATGACTGATTTGATTCTGACAAATGATGCTTAGACACATAATGACTCATGTGATACTTGACTTTACTAGAAATTTTGGGTTCATATGTGGGTTTAGGGATACCTCTGGTGTGACATTGTGGTAGTTGTTTTCTAGGAGCATCCTCATCAAGCGATTGGTTTGGTGTATCAGTTCCTTGTGGTGTGAGGGACCCAGGCGGAGGTGGAGCCACAACTTCAGTTTCTGGGTGTTCATCACTCCTTTGGTCTAAAGTTTCTAGGTTTTCACCCAATTCTTGAATGATAGTTTTTGAGAGTTCCCTATCTTCAAAGATGTCTAAGTTAGCCACATCCAATTCCGAATCGACTTCTTGATCAACAGGTTCAGAGATTTCCCCTTCTTCATGGATGTCCAACTTACCCCCATCTTTAGAGATGTCAACATCCACATCTTCAGGGATGTCAACAGCATAGTGTAGAGTTTGCATTTCCTTATGATACTCCCCCTGAAGTTCAGGCTCAGAGGAAAAATACATCGAATCTTCATGAAAAACTACATCCAATGAAATAAGCATTCGTCGGGTTGGAGGATGATAAAATCAATACCCCTTTTGATAATCAACATATCCTAGAAAGACAGATCACAAATCCCGAGGAGTCAACTTGTTGCGTTGATGCTTATGGAGGTGTACAAATGCTATGCAACCAAAGACGTGAGGAGGTAAATTTGGGATGGTTGGGGCAATAATTGCTTCAGCGAGAGCCTGGGATGGTGTCTAGAAATCAATAGTGTTGGAGGATACTCGATTGATCAAATATGCTTCAGAGGTAAGTGCGTCTCCCCAATAAGATAACGACATATGGGCTTCTATCAACGAAGCACGGACAACCTCCAACAAGTGACGATTTTTTCGCTCGGCCACGCCGTTCTGTTGAGGTGTATTGGAACAAGTAGTTTGATGAATAGTTTTGTATGCTTCCAAATACTGTTGAAGTTCAGAACTTAAATATTTGCCTCCATTGTCACTATAGAGAACCTGAACCTATGCATTGTACTGAGTATGAACCATTTTACGATTTTTTTGAAATAACAAGTTCACTTCCCCTTAGATTTCATCAAGCACACACAAGTAATCCTAGTACAGTCGTCAATAAAAATTAAAAACCAACGTGATCCACCCAAGGTAGTGACTCTGGATGGACCCCAAAAATCAGAATGTATGACCATAAAAGGAATCAGAATTTTATTCAAATTTAATGGAAATGAAGCATGATGGCTTTTTGCAAGTTCACAAACATCGCATCGGAAACTAGAAACATAAAATTTTGCAAATAAACTAGGAAATAATTTCTTTAGGTAACGAAAGGAAGCATGCCACAGATGTCGATGCCATAACCAAATTTCAAATTTCCTCTTCTCCCCCTCAAAGCCATCCACTGTGAAAGCTTGATGCAATTTGTCCGAACTCTTTGACACCAAGTCCAAGTAATATAACTTCCCTCACCTAACACCACAACCAATCGTTTGCCTCGTTCGAATGTCCTTAAACACACAAAAAACAGGCCAAAAAATTACAACACAAAGTAAGGCAGTGGTTATTTGGGAAACTGACAACAGGTTATAATCCAAAGATGGAACAACTAAACATGATCTAGATTCAAAGTATCAATGAGAGGCAAGGTTTTTTCTCCAATAATTGGGGCCAAAGAACCGTTGGCAGTGGAAACAAGTTTTTGTGAGGATGGTTTAAGGGGTGAGACCTATCTAGAATCAAATGTCATATGATCTGTAGCACCGGAATCAATTATCCATGCACTATTAGAAAAAGGTATAGACATATTTAAAACCTTACCACCATTACCTGTCGTTGTTGCTAATGCCGAGATCTGTCCCACAACATCATCCTCTTTCCTTGTTTCAATAACCACAGCACTGAAGGATTTTCTGGAATTCCTCTTTCATCAATCACGACTATGATCCCACCAGTTTGGATACCCCACAAGTTCAAAGCAATGAATTTTGGTATGACCAGTTTAATGGAAATGAGTGCATTTGTAGGAGGATTTATCGGCATCAATAATGGTCTTAGGATGGTTGGGCCTTGTTTGGTCATGCTAGTTTCGAGGAGGCTGATTTTGATTAGACTAGTTTCGAGTCACCATAGTTGAAGCTTAAGATTTTTTTGGTTCTCCATTCATCGTTGCGTGTCGAACAGATTCACGGTGGACCAATGCATAACATGCTTCTAGTTCGGGAATAAGATCCTTTCTCAAAATTTCACCATGGATTTGTTCGAAGTCACCATCTAATCCAACAAGAAAAATGTGCACCCTTTGTCGCTGAACTAATTTTTGGTAAGATTCAACATCCTTCGCATTCTCCATGATCACCTTATCATGATGATCTAATGCACTAAAAATCTCGGTTAATTCTCCATAATACAAAGAGAGTGTTCTGCCATTCTGTTTGGCATAGAAATCCCTCTGATTCAAGACAAAAACCTGTAATTCATCTGCTCCATCATAAAAGGATTTAGAAAGAGATTTCCAAATATCTCGAGTGATGGGTAAGAGAATCTATTGCTTCATAATTTCTGGTGACATAGACAAACAACCATATCTTAACCTTTTGATTGTCTGCATACCACTTCTCATATCCATCATCCTGCTCAGAAGGTGGTTGTGAAGTGCCACGAATAAAGGAGAGTTTCTCCTTCTTAGAAACATGCATCTCCATGATTTGAGACCACATATCATAATTTGTTTCATCGAGTACAATCCTTGCTTTGAACAATGAACCTTCAGATTGGATAATAATGGGAGAAGATTTATTCCCAGATGATTCAGAATCTGAATTGGCCATGGTTCAATGATGGATACAAATGAGTCAAGTTTCGTCTCTCTGAGAAGACTTGTTGGCTGTCCAAGTGATTTTATGGGCAGAGAGAGCTGAACAACACGATATGCAAAGAAAGGAGCACAACAAATAAGAGGAGATCCAACCTTTGAGCAGATTTCTGGGTAGAGAGGAGAACGACCCAAAACACCACAAAATATTCGAGAGAGCCCATGAATAGAGGCAGAGTGAGCGCTGAGCAGCAAAGTCGAACCTTCAGAAAAAAAAATAAAAAATTGACCAACGAACAGAGAGAAAAAAATCCCTCGAATAGAGGGAAAACCACCCACGAGCAGAGGGAGCCAAACCTTCAAAAAGAAATCGACCCCCTAACAGAGGTGTATGAATTTTGTTCAAATAGGGTTGCATACCAAGGAGGATGACGCCCTATAGCTCTGATACCAACTTAAAAAAAATATTTCAAGAAGAATGATTTGTCTCACTTGTATTACAATGAATCTGTACATGTACATATATAACAGATCAATTTACAGGAACAAAAATAACCAGAATCCAATCGAAAATAATTACAGGAAAGGAAATAATCAGAATTGGAAAGAATCAGTCTAATATCGGAAATAATCAGATTCAGAAAGAATCAGTCCAATATCAGAAAAATCAATCTAGTATCGGAAAGATCCAATATTTCAACATAAATTCTAATTTAATTTTTTTAAATTAAACCATAACCTTAAATAAAAAAAAGATGTAAATATATTTAATGAAACGTTTCATATGATATTTATCCAAATTTAAACATAGGTAAGAAAAAATTGGAGCGGTTTACCCCTTATGAATCTCCAAGAATGATGGGGTTCATAATCAAATGCCTGAGCATGTACATATGCCACTCATGACTAGATGATTATATAAGAATTTTGAAAAATAGACAGAGGAGGAACATTTTGGCCTTTTTCCCCTATTCTGGTCAATGTCGTGACTTTTCCAACGACTCACTCCTCCAAACATTGCTCTTAATTAGCCTTCCACCTCTCTCCATGGTTCAAATAGGCTATGCTTACATGGATACATAAATTAACTACACGCTGGTAGATTGATGTATGTGTACATGCATCGAGTGTTTAATGCATCCTCCCATGACCCCTTTGAAATTGGTCTGCATGATCATCTGATTGCTCTCGAACATCCCCTATTTTGCAAGTGTCATTGAATCCATAAGTGGTGATTGGAGAGGATAGTGGAGACACAGAGGTGGGATGAAGGATAACACCATCTCTTTATCTTACTCCAGTTTCTTTGTTCTACCACTATCACTGATGTTGGAAATTGTAATTACAAGTTGGTGAGATCTTTATGTCTCTACCGATTTGTATGTTAGTCAATCTGTCACTAGAGTATGTCAGTCAATCTATCACTAATCAAATTGTTAGTCAGTAGTAAGTGCAAAGTCTCACATTTACTCAAATGTAAGTAGACAAGCATGAAGCTATAAATGGATCTGCTCTCTATCTTCTCGGGTTTAATTAAGTGGTTGAAGAGCCAATTGTATTAATGGTAGTCTTTAATGTTGAATTGGTCTTAGCTATTGTAGGAAGTCACACTCGAAGTCTATATAAGTCTCAATCGTTCAGTTAGTAGACGATGATGAAGCAGATGATGTAGAGAAGAAAAGAGAGGTAGAGAGAACAATCGAGAGCCAACAACAGCTCAGGAGTGTAAGAAGTATGAGAACATGCTTTGTGTCTATGAAGTCAGTAGACGAATTCATTGGAGCCAAAGCTCATCTCTGTCATTGTATTTTGTATTCGTGCACTGCGTTGAAGTCCATTTAATATCAAGCATATTGTTTATTGACAAGTTTATGTCTTATTTCTGAGTTTATGTGCTAAGAATAACATTGTTTTATTCTGCATTCATAAATCTTTTCATTAAGTGTGTGTATTCACATCACGCAGCAAACAAAGCAGTCTATGCATTGCACAGTGGTCTTGAGAACTCTTTCGTGTAGCCTGTTTGGTGCACAGTATTTGAAACGACATCGCGCAGAGTACACTACGCGCACCATCAATGCACCAACGCCATTCCAATATCTAGTATCAGAGCAGGTTCTATCAAAATCAAAATCAATTTCAAGATCATAAACTCTGTTAAAAAGTGAAATATGGCTTCTACCTCAAATCTGCAACCTCCCACTTTTACTAGAAATAATGATGAGATGTGGCCCTTGACGATGAAGGTGTTGTTCTGAGGTGAAAATTTATGGGATATAGTCAAGAATAGTTATGTGAAACCAGTAGATCAGGCAACATATAATTCCCTCACATAGGTTGAGAAGGATGTCTTGAAAGATCAAAGAAAGAAGGATGGAAAGGTGTTGTTTTACATACATCAAACCATGCATGACAGTATACTTCAAAGATTTTCATCAGCAAAGCAAGCCAAGGAAGCATGGGACATATTACAAACCTCTTATGAGGGTATGGAAAAAGTAAAGACTACAAAAATATAGATTCTTAGAAAATATTTTGAAACTCTATCAATGAAAGATACATCTACAATAGATTCATTTTATACCCATGTCATTGCAATGATAAATCGGATTAAGTCTCATGGTTAAAACATAAAATACAAAGAAGTTGTTGAGAAGGTACTTAGAAGTCTTCCTCCTAAATTTGATACTCTAGTGGTGACTCTAGAAGAAAACAAAGACTTGAGCCAGTTTATCCTAGATGAACTGCAAGTTTCCCTCATTAATCATGAACACATATTGAATAGGTCAAGTATGTCATTAAAGAATTCATTTTCCGTGTAGTCATCTATAAGCCATGGAAGAGGAAGGGGGAGATATAATTGTAGACACAGAGTAAGAAGTTTTGTCAGAGATGGATGTAGTAGTAGTCCTGGAAATACTGGTGGAAGAGGTCAAAACCCAAGTACCAATCAACCAAGTTCTCAAAGAACTGATAAATCAAATATTTAGTGTCATTACTGTAAAAAGTATGGACATTACGCATATGAGTGCAGAAAGAGATAGTATAATCAGAACAAGCAAAGTCAATATCAGTCAAACAACACAAATAACAAAACTCACCCTATGTTTATGGTGCGTGTTGTAGAAATGCTTAATGTAGTCTCACCAGTTGAATGCAATCTTGCTCAAGCAATTCCTTGTGACATATGGTATTTAGGTTTATGATGCAGTAACCACGTGACAAGAAACATACTAGAACTATTTTCTAGTTTGGATGAGTTAGTCCAAACCAAGTTTACACTTGGAACAAATATCGAAGTCACTGTCTTAGGCAAAGGAAATATAAACATTTAAACCAAGCAAGGAGAATAAAAAGTTATGTCTGATGTATATTATGTTTCTGGTCTGAAACATAATCTAATGAGCACAGGACAACTATTACAGAAAGGATACAAAATCTACATGGAAGATAATCACTATGTGATTATGGATAAATACCCAAGCAATCTATTTATTGCAAAAATCCAGATGATAATTAACAAGATGTTCCCAATGACATTGAAGTTAGTCAAGAAGAAGAATACAATGCTAGTTGTTGATAAAGGAAAAAGTGTGCAATTAGACGCTACATTTACAACATAAAGTGTATGTAATACTAATGAATAAGATAGTGTACAGAATATCAAGAAAGGAGAAAATGGCGCAGAGATGAAGGAAACATTCCAATCTGAAATACAAGATGATTCCTCACTATGATATTTCAGATTTGGACATTTGAACTTTGGAGTTCTGAAGCTGCTACACACAAAGGACATGGTAAAAGGTTTGCCATTGATTAAAAAAACAAAAAGGATATGTGAAGGCTACATATTTCTCAAGCAACATAGAGAATAATTTCTAGTTGGAAAGTATTACAAAGCAAAAGCTCCACTGAAAATTATACATTCAGACATTTGTGGACCAATGCAAACTCTGTCTATAGGAGGCAGTACATATTTTCTAACATTTATTGAAGATAAACAAAGGAGGAAAAATTTGTCCTTTTTCCCCTATTCTGGTCATTGTCATGACTTTTCCAATGACTCACTTCTCCAAACACTGCTCTTAATTAGCCTTCCACCACTCCCCATGGTTCAAATAGGCCCCTCTTGCATGGATACATAAATTAATTACACACTGGTTGATTCAGATACACGTACATGCAACAAGTGTTTAATGCAACCTCCCAGAATCCCTTTGAAGTTTGGTCTGCATGCTCGTCTGATTGCTCTCGAACGTTGCTTGTAGATCCTCTATTTTTCAATTTCCATTGAAGTCGTAAGTGGTGATTGAAGAGGATAGTGGGGACATAGAAGTGGGATGAAGGATAACACCATGTCTTTATCCTACTCCAGATTCTTTTCTCTACCACTGTCATTGAAGCCCTACTCGGTTATTGAAGAGGATAGCATGAGGGACTCAGACATGGGCTGAAGGATAGAACCATTCAATTTTCAACCAATGCTTTGTCTATCAAATGAACAATAGCACCATCCCACTCTTCTTGGAAATTCTTCTCAAAATTTCCATTTTCCTTTCTAGAAAAGGTAAGCTCAATGCTAGAAATGGTTTCCCTGATTTCATTTGTTTCTATTGGTTTGTTTGGTATTGCTGGAATCATCTTTAGGAATTTCTTATGTCTCCTTCATAGTGAGAAAACAATGAACTACATAGTTAATACAAGAAAATGCACAGACAAAACAATGTACTGCACAGACTAGACAAAAGGATTGCGCAGAGAAACAAGAGATAACGGGTTGAACCAAGAAACTGTGTAGACTAAACAAGAAACATAGTAGATAGGTCGGAAACCAGAATGTGTAGAGCACAATTATATTAGATGATATGAAAAACTTATATAGAGGAAACAAAACAAAAAAATCAAGAAGAAAGAAAGAAATCCTAACAACTGGTACAATTGGCCATAACAATTGGCAGTATACAGTCACACGTTGTTGAGTTTACAACTAACACTCCCTCTTAAAATCAACAGTTACAAACATCACCATTGATAATGCCCAAGTGTTGTCTTTGAAAATAAAAAATGTGTTTTCCCGATGTCTTTGTAAAGATGTCTGTGAGGTGATCTCACGAGCCATAAAATTGAAGCGCGATTTCACCATTATTGACTAGCTCACATATGAAGTGATAGCGAGTTTCAATGTGCTTTCTTTTCTTATGAAAAACATGGTTTTTTGGTAAAGCAATTGCTGAAGTATTGTCACAAAAGATAGGAGTTGGCTCATTTTCTGCATGTGACATGTCATTCAATAGTATTCGCAACCACACAACTTGACAAAAATTTGACGTAGCAGTGACATACTTTGCCTCTGAAAAAGATATCGATATAATGGGATTCTTCTTTGATTCCCAAGAAATCAGATTCATTCCAAGGTGAAAAGCATTCAATGAGGTGCTTTTTCGGTCATCTAGGCTGACTGCAAAATCACTGTTAGTGTAACCAGAAAGATGATGATCTTCAGATTGAGTGTACCATAAACCAAATTTGAGAGTGCCAACAACATATCTCAGAATCCTTTTGGCCATCTTCTAGTGAGAATATTTGGGAGATTCCATGAACCTAGAAATAATGTTGGTTGCATACATAATATCATGCCTAATTGGTGTAAGACACAATAGGCTTCTTACTAAACTTTGGTACAAAGTAGAATCCATTGTAGGGTTGTCATCTTGATTGCTCAATTTTGTGCCTAGGGGTATAGGAGTTTCTGTTGGATTGCAGTCTTCCATGCAAAATCTTTTGATGATGTATGCTGCATACTTTTGCTGATAGAAAAAAATCCCTTTGGTTGATTGGTCAACCTCAATCCCCCAAAAAATATTTCATTATGCCAAGATCTGTCATCTCAAACTCATATTTCATGGCATGTTTAAAACTGGCTAACTAAATATTTCCAGTATATATCATGTCATCAACATATAGACAGACAATCATAATTTTACCTAGTTGATCTGTTTTGGTGTATAGAATTGGCTCATTTTGGCTTCTGCTAAAACCACCCTTGATCAGGTACGTATCAATTTTGTTGTACCAAGCTCTTGGATCTGGCATTAATCCATACAATGCTTTCTTCAACCAATACACTTTGGATGGCGACTCTTTGAATTCAAATGCCGACGGTTGATCCACATATACCTCTTATTCCAAGACACCATTCAATAAGGCTGACTTGACATCCATCTGGTATACTGGCCATTTTTGTTGAGCTTCTATGGCTAAGAGGGTCCTTACATTATCCAATCTTGCTACTGCAGAAAAGGTTTCACCATAACCAATGCCTGGTTACTGTGAGAATCCTTTGGCATCAAGTCTTTATTTGTGTTTTTCAATCTTCCCCTTTTCATTTAGTTTAATATTGTAAACCCACTTGACACCAATACTTGTCTTATGTTTGGGTAGATGAAAAAGATCCCATTTCTTGTTCTTCTCAATAGAGTTAATCTCTTGGTTCATGGCTTGAACCCAATGTGGCTCTTTCGCTGCCTCTTTAAAATATGTAGGTTGGCATGAAATTAATGCAAGAAGATTGTGTTGATTAATATCATCTAACTAATAAGGGATTTCTCTCAAGATTCGAGTTCGCTAATTTTTTACTTGAGAGGATGAATTTCTACTTGAAGAAAATCTTTCCTAAGAACTTTCAGGTTGTCCTTGTATATTCAATCTTGGAAGGACATGATGATGTGTTTTTTTTCCTGAATTCTCTATGTGTTCAGGAAGTGGCAACAACGAATTTTGACAGTATATACGACAATTTTCAGACTCACTCCAGAACTAATTTTCAAGAAATTTGACATCTCTATTGAGAATGAGTTTCTTTGAAATCTAATTGTAGTGTTTGTAGGCTTTTGATGTCTCACTGTAGCAAAAAAATGCATTTCTCAATTCGATCATCCAGTTTCTTTCTTAATTTGGAAGGTATGTGAGTGAATGCAATGCATCCAAAGGTCTCAAGATGAACAACATTCAGTTTTGTCACACTACATGCTTCTTGAGGGACCTTCATCTTGACACTAGTGGTTGGGGATCTATTTAGGAGATCAACTGAACATGCTATAGCTTCATCACAAAATAAATTTGACAGGCATTTCTCTCTGAGAAGGCTCCTTGCCATGTTCATTATAGTTTGGTTTTTCCTCTTGGCCACTCCATTTTGTTTTGGATTATACTTGGTTGTGGTTTGGATGATTATGCCTTGTGATTTTCATAAATTTGCAAATTATTTTGAACAATATTCTCCTTCGCCATCTGACCAGAGTACCTTTACATATTTCCCACTATGTTTTTCATCTTCATCCTTGAACTCCTTGAACTTTGAAAAGGTTTTAGACTTGTGTATGAGGAAATATATCCAATATTTTCCTACTAAAATCATCAATAAATGTTAGAAAATAAAAGCTAACACCTTTGACTTGAGTGGAGGACTGTGGAAAGCTAGTTCTCTTATGTTTTCCAAGAAATGTTTGGCTTGAGTGGAGGATTGTGGAAAGCTAGTTCTCTTATGTTTTCCAAGAATGCAAGACTCACATGGGGGATTTTTCTCTTTGAAGATAGGTATACCTTTGACCATGTAGTAATTCTACAAGAGGATTAGACTCTGAAAGGGTAGATGTCCAAATCTTCCATTTCAAATCATAGTTTCATTGGGGGTGGATACACTTTGTGCATAGGATTGGGTTAGATTTGCAGTTCTAAGCATCAGGGGAAACATTATATTCCTAGTCATGTGGATTTCAGAAATCAATTTACTGCTGGGAGGTTTTTCATATATCCTACATGATTCTCCTTCAAAAAGTACCTTACACCCATCTTCAACTAGTTGTCCTACACTTAATAGATTATGTTTCAAATCTGGAACATGATAGACATCATGTATGTCTTTTTGTACATCTTGTTTAGTGAGAATATGTACAATTCCTTTGCCTTGAAATTTGACAAAAGAGTCATCTCCAAGTGTAATATCAGTTGAAATAGAAGAATCAATGCAAGAAAGTAATTTTTTGTTATTTTTCATGTGATTGTTTCATCCATTGTCCAACAACCAGAGGTTCTTCTGTTGTTCTTCAATCTTGTGACATGAGAGAAACATCCCATTTGAGGTCTCTTCTTCATGATTTGAGACATGTGTTATGCCTGAGTGTTGATCTGCTTGCTTCTTCCTAAATTTATATTCATAGTGCCCATGCCTTTTGAAGTAATATCATTATATGATTTCTTTGTCATTGTATCTCCTCCCACTTCCTCTTTGAGGTTGGAAATTCTGGTTTTGAGTTTTACGTGTGTCACCTTCACCTGAGTGATGGTTTCCTGGACTTCTCCCTCATTCTCTTTGAACTCTGCCTATTCCTTTGTCTCTCCCTTTTTTGAAGGAGAATTGTGTCTTAAAGGCATTGGCTATTAACTCATCTTCTAGATGTAGTCTGGTCTCATGTGACAACAAAGAACCCATTAGTTCATCTGTTAAAAAATTTGACAGATCCTTGGATTCAAGGATGGTTGTAACAACCATCTCAAATTTCTTTGGAATACTTTTGAGGAATTTCTCAACAATCTTTTGATCATGGATGGATTCACCAGTCAACCTGATCTGGTTCACAATTCCCATGACGTTGGTCATAAATTGATCAACATTTCCAGACTCTGTCATTTTTTAAGGTCTCAAAATGTGTCCTCAAGGTCTGCAACTTGACTGTTTTGACCTTTCCATTTCCATGTTAGGCTTTTATTAAGATGTCCCAAGCCTGTTTTGATGTAACAACACCTGTGATTTTTGAAAAAATGGAGTCATCCACTGTGTTCTGAATCCACAACTTGGCCTTATTCTCTCTTTTCCTTTGTTATTCCTGAGCATTTCTTTGTTTATTGGTCATGGATGCTAGATATATTGATTTGGATCCACATATCCATGATCCAATCGATCCCAACACTCATGTGATTGTAAAAAGGATCTCATTCTAGGAGACCACAATTCATAAATATTTCCAAGTAAAATTGTCCCTTGTGTTGGCCATTTATTTTTTGAAAACAAATTCAGAACAGTAAAATAAAACTGTAATTAATTTTTGTCCCCTTCCTCAGTAGTTAAAAATCACCAATGATTAAGATAAAACCCCGTATAATTTTCAGTTCAAAAAAATATACCAGTATTTTCGACTTGGTTTATTGAGAACTCACTGTAAAACTTCAAAACAATTGGTCTTGGGTCTTCTCTGCGAGCAACAATGGCAGGAAATTTATGCCCTCTCTCCATGGATGCAGTGAGATTCAAGAATAATGGCTTGTGTGCATTATTGTGGAGTGTGCATTGTAAATTATGATTATGATTTGGTGTGCATGATCTAGTGTCTGCGATCTTGTGCATGCATGATCTTTCCAATGGCAACGATTTTCACTCCATAGGCTAGCCAACAAGGTGTCCCTCTACCATTAGAAATGCACAATGCTAAATGGAATGCAATATGGACACATGCTCAAAATGTTTTAAGAATGAGTGAGGAAATTCTCAAGAACCACCAACTGGGATTTGAGAATAAATTCCTCGATTCGATGTGATTTGGGCTTGATTTGCTATCAAACCACAATCCTCGTGCACGCTCCTATGATCCACCCTTTTGGAGTGTGCGCTCTTGTGATTTCTTCGTGCTCTATGATTCCCTATCCAAGCTCTGTGGAGATTCTTATTTCCCCTGCTCTGATACCATGAGAAAACAATGAACTGCATTGTTAATACAAGAAATTGTGCAGACAAAACAATGTAATGCGTGAACTAGACAAAAGGACTGCGCAGAGAAACAATAGACTACACGTTGAACCAAGAAACTACGCAAACTAAACTAGAAACAAGAAGCAAAATAGATAGGTCGGAAACCAGAATGTGAAGAGCGCAATTGTATTAGATGATAGACAAAACTTATATAGAGGAAACTAAACAACAAAATCAACAAGCCATAAAGAAATACTAACGACTGATACAACTAGCAGTATACAGTCACACATTGTTGAGGTTACAACTAAAACATAGTAACTAAACCTAGAATCAATCATTTCTCCATCTTTTCCTCGAAATACATGTTCTGTGGAAATACTGATAATTTCTCCTGGGTGAAATCATGAAGATGGGTGTCTATTTTGCTTGTTTTATGAGAAAAAAAAACTATATTTTCACAATTTCTTCAATGCTCAGCATACAAAAGTATTTTTTTTATTTACAATTTCACTTTATAGTAAAAACAAAACTTGTGAAGAATTTTGTTAGCTTTCCAATGACTATTTTTCAATTTTTTTTATTAAGATTTTATATGTCAATTTGACAATTGTTTAACAGTATGTTCCTTAAACATGAAAGGAATGATAATGAGTTATTTTTTCCTCCAACAATGTATCTATTATCAAACTTATGTTTTTAACAAATGAAATATACTGCAACAATCTACAGAGACTCTATTTTATTATGACTATAATTTTGAATCTAATGGATGAATATTATAATTTCTAGAATTTTTTGAAGTTGACCAAGATGAAAACGTTGTAGATTTTAGACACATGTTTTCCTCCACCTTGTATCTATCATAATTTTTACTTAAAAATAAAATCTAAAAATATCGTTTTGAAAATAACAGTTTAATGATTATGAATATAATTTTTTCTAAATTTTTCACTGTGTATTTTTAGAGATACATATATTTCATTTCACTAAATCACAATGTCTGCTGAAAATATTATGTAGTGATTTTTTTTTTAAATTAAATAAAATTAGATAAAAATAATGAAAATGAAAACAAATTATAGGTATTGAAAGTAGTTTCAATTTTGCAAGTGTTGGTGTCCTTTGCGAAACCAAATTTTGAGTATATGCAGGAGTCCGCAACCTCCAAAGTTTAGGAAAGCTTGGGGCAATTCTTCGGTTTCTGTAGACAGTCCCAATTTCTAGTTTTCGGCTGAAAGAATATTTTGGCCGAAACAATATTCTTTCGGATGAAAGACTAAATTCTAACGAAAACCATCAAAACTAAACTGTTTCCACGGTTTTGAACCAAAAAAATCTTGTTTCGACTAAAAGATGGTTGAGCGAATTCCGTCGATCAAAAAAAATGAATAGACACGTCGTATTGTTTCATTTCGCGCCAAATCGTATAAATACGCTTTCGAACGAACACATTTAATACAATTCATTGCTTGTTTGATGGTTTTATAAGGCACCTAAACAACGTTTCAAATCATATTTTTGGTTTCTGTTGAATAAGGTAGTTGATGTTTGTACATGTCTTTATTGGAATACCAATTTATATGTTGAAAGATAAATGTTGAGCATTTTTTCAAGGTGAAGTCTTTGTTCAACATATCTTTTAAAGATAACTATAAAAATCATGGGAAACAAAAGTTTGCGTAAGAGAAAATTTGATCGCACTCGAGATGATACTCTCCATAACAAACAAAGGAAAGAGCATTATTGGAGAAAGAAACGAAAACATGGAAATATTGAAGAAAGAAACGATGATAATGTAAATAGAGAATTTCAACAAGAAGAAGTCCAACCAGATATGCATGCACATATTGTCTATATTAAAAGTATAGAATTCAAATTTAAAATATTGTTTGATATAATTGATTGTTATTTTACAATTTGATGTTTTTCAAAAAACATAAATAGATTTGTCTCATAATGTCGAAGAATACGTTGAAACCGAAATTGAAGCAGAAGACATTGAAACCAAAATTGAAGCAGAAGATGAATCACCTATAGGTATGTACATAAATTTACACAATACAATGTGAACACTTGTATATATAGTTTAGTG
>ML779446.1:500302-544340 GCA_009831015.1 Picea engelmannii
TATTCGAGTGTACAGTAGGTTAGTAGAAGCTATCTTGTTTGTGTTCTAGATCATCAAATACTTGAAGTAAAGTGGCGCCATTGAATATAAACTTCTCAAGAGCTCCACCTTAAATTCTAAGGGAATATAGGAACCCCAAGTTCCTACAAAACATAAGTAGCACCTTCTTTATTTATGATATATGTTGGAAATGATCATACACCTAGATCTATTAAGTATGAGTGTAAGAGAAACTCGATCTTAGCCCCATTATTTACAAGGGGAAATTCACAATATCTACCTATCGATTCATATATATTGGAAAGTTTTTTTTGTTGGAAATAGTAATTACAAGTTAGTGAGATTTATGTCTCCGTCGTCTCAATCAGTCAGTTAGTCAGTTTGTCAGTTTGAAAGTTTATAGTTCATGAGATCTATGTTTACGCAAAATCAGTTTTGTTAGTCAGCAAGCAAGGGATTTATTTACGAAGTCGATCTTTTAAAATTTCTCGAGCTCTGTTAAGTAGATAGAGTTAGTAAAAATTTATTATTTCCTTAAATGTTAATTCGATTACCTTCTGCAAGAAGTTTTAGTCTTAGTCTTATATACTTCCAAGTTTGTAAGTAGTATGGAGAATGTAGATTGTATGTAGAAGGCAGCCCCAAAGGGAGATACCCTTTTCCATTGATGTCAAAGGGGGAGAGATAGAAACATTTATAAGGAGTATAAGCATGAATGTTATCATGACTAAGTGTTTCCATCAATGTTGGTGTTTCCATCAATTCCAAAGGGGGATATTGTTAGGAAATTGGCTTAGGTTGATGGAAGGTTGGTTTAGATTGTTGGTTGTCATTGAAATCAACCCTTGGAGAGTGATGATTGGTGGTTTTCATTGATTTCAACCCTTGGAGAGTGATATTGTAGATTGATATCAACCCTTAGAGCTTTATATCAACCCTTGGAAGAATTCTGATAGTGAATTTCGGTAGCACAAAGACATGGATAAGGGACCTGAGTCTGTTTCAGGTATAAGGGCATGGATATTAGTGAATTTATAGGTAATACTATTCTAGATGGATAATGCATGTCATGTCATTTTTGGTGATATGTGGAACGCCACATAACTCCTCACGTTTAGAGATTTATGACCATGTGAAGTTGGAGAACCCTCATGAGTTATATAGAATATCCTAGAAGGTCAAAAAATTCAAATTATTCTAGAATCTCCTAGAAGAAGTTGACCAGTCAAAGTGTTTAGTCATGGGTTAAGTGGTTTCAACAAGAAAACAATTAAAAATAAATTAGTTGCAACTAGAATTCGAGATTTTACTATTTCTGACCAAAGTGGTTAAGTGTACAAAGTGGCTAAGTGGAAAAGGTGGTTAAGTAGACAAAGTGGCTAGGACAAAGTGGTTAAGTGGAAAAAGTTGGTTAGGTGGACAAAGTGGTTAAGTGGATACTTCTAGAAGAAGCTACTTGGAGAGTATAAAGAAGAGAGCAAGGGTGTCCCATTACTATCCATTAAGCATATTGAATATGTACAAGTTATTGAGGTAACCAAGGGAGATATAAGGATAATTTCATAGGGAAGCTGAAGTAAAGAAGGCCGAAATTCAAGGGAGGATAAAGTCTTTTGATGATACTTTCTAAGGTATGCTATTTGCAGGTTATCTCACCATTTTCACAATAACGTTTTTTCTAGAATGAGTCAAATAGAGAAATATGGAGGTTGTTGAGAAAACATATACAAGTAACTGTGATACAAATTTTATCTTATGGGTCATTTTATTTTGGGAGGTATACTCTGTGGAAAATAGGGTTTGTGGCGAGTCCCAAAACTAGTCTAAAACAGGTGTTTCGGGTAAAAACATCATAACTTCTTCATAACATATCCAAATTCAATAAGAACAAATGTATGGGTTATAGTATAGTTTGTAGTATATTTTTTACCATTTTAATATCTATAGAGTAAATATTCCATGTGGGGAATTCTCTACAAGTTCGCTCTTGAGAATAAGCCAAAATTCAGCAAGGTATGCCATTTTTTCTATAACTCCTTTTCTATGAAGTTACAAGTAGTGAAACCTGGAGGAATTGTAGATAATACATTTAAGAACATTTTGTATCATTTTCATACCTTTATTCATTACATGTACATAGTTACTCCGATAGGCGTACCCCCTATTGGAATTGATGGTTTAATGAGTCTTTTAATCACAAATTCCAATCATATGGTCTACAAAGAAAGATGTTGGCATATTCTTCATCTTACACTTAAATCAAAGTATGAGATTTAATGTTCTTAACTTCCTTTCATTTATGAATGCATCAGTTTCCTTGTTTAATTTTTCACATTTACTTAATATGATTAAAAATTTACTGCACTACCCATTGATTGCCACATTTAATAATTAATATGTATACAAAATTTCATTTCCACATTCCAGTAATTAGTCAAGATTAATTCTACCGATAGAGTGACCAAGATTTTATGAATGTGAAGGTTCGCCACCTTTGGCATTCCTTTCAGTTAACACAGCCACCATTCCTTTCGGTTAACCCAGTCGTGCATATTGGTTGCCACGTTGAATCTTCATCAAAATGAATTGGGCATCCTGATCAATGAGATCTGACTCGGGCATCCTGCGTGATCAATGAGATCTAACTCGGGCATCCTGAGGGCCTCCGACATCCAATCGAGGAATCACATCTACGTTTTGCAATTGAAATTTATGAACCTTCCCACAACTGATATTGAGGAGTGCATGGTGTTTTTCCTTGACCTCTCTAGATGCTCTTTCAGAAAATAAACTCTATCATTCATGGGATTTATCGTTCATGGGATGCAACCTCAGAAATGCAGACGCTAACAGAAATGCAAAGGAAATCAAAAAATTTATGACTCCCACTGTTATAGGATAAATCAGTAGTTGTGGACACTAACTGATCTCCCTAGATCCACCTAGATCTAGAACAAAACACACCAGAACATGAAACTTTACTTAAGTTTTAGATATTGAATTTACTAACTAAAGAGGTATGGGTGACATACCATTTAAATGTCGCTTCTTCTAGCCATCACCATCCAATCTCCCTTCCAACGCTCATACAACGATGAACTTGCAAAAGAATGCAACCAACCAAAGTGATAGTAATAGCATGAACTCAATATAAACCTATGTATGTGATCAAGGAATCATACAATAAAACACAACAAGCTTTATAGGAAAGAATCGTATTACTGTATCATATTAAATGTGAAAGAGAGATTACAACCATGGCCTTGATGTTGTAAGGTCCCTTCCAACTGTCCTTCATTCCCCACACACTTCCACTCCAAGAATTCTAAAAGCATAGATCTGATAATATTCACAATCTATCTTGACAAAGGCAAAACTCAAAGACACTCCAACCAAGCTAATAATTCCAAGCCAAATGAAACTTAGCCCTTCTCCATGAGAGCTCCTCTCCTTTTATAATATGAAGAGGATAATGTGAGGAGGTTAGGATGATCCCACTAAATCATGAAACAGAGTAATATCCAAACCATTCGGATGCCACCTCACTATGGAAGTTTCTTCTTCTAGAAGATTCAAGAAAACACTCGTTTTTCCCACGTGTAATCATTCTCGCACCCTGCCTATAGAGAAGACTGCGAACTCCTCGCAACCTAGCTATGATGTAGCCTATGAGAATCAGGAATTCCCACACCCTAGCTATAATGCAACCTGTGAACTTCCTTTTTTATAGGGTTTTTACAAAGGAAAATGCAACTTATTTTCTCAGAAAAAAGTTCTTCTCCTTTCTTTCTTTAGGAACTCAGGCCACTGACCCCTCTGAAGACTACATATAGGTTTACATCATTAACAGTCATAGGGATGACGAAAATAATGTGTAACGGAGAGCCCCCCAAAGTATGAAGTTAGAACAGAGTGATAGCTGAAATACTTTGTCGAGTGTGTGTAGGGAACAAGGAACAGTCGGTCAAAAACCTACCAACAAACAAGGAAATACAGTACAATAATACATCATCACTGAGGTAGGCATTCCCATACTCAGAATACAAATGAATCAGAGCATAAATGTTGACATGTAAACATCCATGTCAAGTAAGACAATGGCATGGCCACCAAACATACACCATGGATCCATGCCATTATGAATCAAATCTGAATATAGCCACCAAAAATACACTGTGGATCTACGTGTTAAAGTTTCAAATTTGAACATAGCCACTAGACATACAATGTGGATCTATGCAAAAGTACACTGAATATACTCCAACGCAACCTGGATCTGTTAGAAAATATCCAGGGTCTTTATCTTCGCCACCTTATAGTACGAATCTAACCATATGAATACATGTGCTGAAGTCGAACATGGTAGAAACCACTTGATTATTGGTCATTAGTGTATACTGTTAACAAGTGCGAGGGAAATCACCATTAATGTCAATGAATCCCAAGGTACACTAGTACAATCCAACAAATGTAAATAAATGAGCTAAAGTTGAACACTCGACAGAATCTCCTGATCAGGGGTCAATAATGAAAACCCACTGTCGAAAGCGAGGAAACCTGCCATTGAGGCATAAAGGTTCCAAGGTGCCAATTAGTTTCTAAGTCTAATTACTAGATAATGAGTTGAATTCAACAGGAAAAGACTCGTCACAGGAGGGCCTTAATGTATCCCACATCAATGACATGAAACAGGGATTCAGAATTGACTCAGGGATGACTGACACAATAGAAGGCTTAAAGACTGCAGAAATGGCCGATGCAATAGAAGGATTTATGGGTTGAACTTATTTTTTGAACATATTGACAACACTACAACTGTCTTGGAAATACTGACTCAACGATAGAGATAATAGACCAATTTGTAATCTTATAAGGTGTATGATCAAGAGACGAGTGGATTTTCCAACCTAGATGCAAGGCGAGTGAAAGGGTGTCATGTTCAAAAGTGACTCTTCGATGGAATATAGGTTTAGACACATTTCTTTCCCAATTTTTTCCCCCCACCATTTATGGTGAGTACCTCTTTATTTTTACGCAAGCTTGAGGAGGATAACATATGCTTGTCAATTTAATCTCATCCTTCGGATGAGCCCCTCGGAGTATGTTTAACGAACCCTAAGAAGGAGTGGTTTGGTCCCATATGGGCCTTTCGATGTTTGTTTAACGAGTCCAAAGAAAGAAAACTCAGGGGTTTTTCATGTTTAGAGAGTCTGAAAAACACTGAAAGAGAACTCTCTCAGTTCCTTTTTCGTAAAGTAGTCTGATGAGACCAAAAAAGAGATAAACTATTGCTCAATAGACGTTTTCTTCAAATACTTTAACGAGCATGAAGAGAACAAGGTCGCTCGACAATATTTTCATGTTTAGAGAGTCTGAAAAGAGCTTAAAGGGAACTCCAGTGGGTTCCTTTTTCGTATAACCTTTACGAGTCCGAAAAAGTGATAAAAGTATATTTGGTTGCATTCTCACATATTTACGAGCACGAGAAAGAACAAAGACTAAGCTCGGTAACTTATTCTCATGTATTTATGATCATGAGAACGAACAAAGACTAAGATCGAGATTGTTTTCATTTTTACGCAAGCTTTAAAACAAAACAAAACTATGCTTGGACCTAGTTTCATTTTTACGCAAGCTTGAACCAGAGGAAACTATGCTTGAGGTAAGTGGTTTAATTTTTACACAAGATTGAACCATAGAAAATTATGTTTGGACTTCCCAATGCATAACACAGGGATGGTTGGTAGTTATCCCCCAGCTTAAGAAGCTAATAGTTTAACTTCAGCATGAAGTCCAGAGGATGAGGAAAATGCCTCCAAGGTTTGTTTCATCCAACTGCAAAGGAGAATGAAATGAAGCATCAAATACTAGGAGAAGGACTTGACTCAAATAGAGAAGGAGAAAAACTATTTCATTTTTTAATGAGCTTGGCTCAGAAATAAGAACTATGCTCGTAACCTGTGTTTCATTTTTTAACGAGGTGGCCATAGAGACCAAAAAAATATCCCCGTAAGTGGTTTCATTTTTTAACAAGCTTGAAATCAAAAAACCATGCTCAAAGACCTTTGTTTCATTTTTTAGCGAGGTTGCCTCAGAGATGCAAAAAATATCGTCGGAGTCTCTCTTATTGATCATGGATTCCAAGAGGACAATGCTTCGGAATGACACCATGTAAAGGGACAAAACTCGATCATGGATTCCAAGAGGTCTTCACTAGAAGGAAGAAACACACTCTGGAAGGACACCATGTGTAGGGTCACAACAAGAGTAAAGAGATCATTCTCTAACAACCCTATCGAAGAGATCACCGTGTCAACTACTAGATCTAAGTCATCAGAAGTTGAAACCATGGGAAACAACACCGCATAATTGACCTGTGGTGGAGGAGATACCGTCTGCATATAAGAACCGTTTAGGAAGGCAATCCATTCGGGGTCAATGAATGAAAGTTGATCAACAGTCACAATTCTTCCATCATGAGGGAAATATATCACACGAAAAAGAGTGGACAGAATAGCTTTCATGGCATAGACATAATGCCGCCCAAGAAGTAAGGAGAAATCCAAGGGATCTTGGACTACCATGACATCAATGAAGATAGTTTTCCCTCCCAAAGTTACAGGAAACTGAGGAAGGGTCCCTAAAGGTTGACTAATTCTTTTGTTAAAAGATAATATATTTTGTGTAACCGGTGCAAGCGGAGGAAAACCCAAAGCTTGCCAAGCAAAAGAGGACAAAATACTAACAGATGCACCTTCATCTATCAGTGTTTGAGGAACATCTCGACCAAAAACCTGCACTGTAATCTGGAAAGGAATGTGAGAGGGAAGACGAGGTCCAGTTAGCACACCCCAATCAAAATCGATGGCCTCATAACTTGGAGGGTGTTCCATGGGAGAAGGATGAATATCCCCCAGCATGGTAGATTCTGTATCAACAAGAAAAACATGGGCAGTATCGGGTTTACTCTCTAGTGGGAGAGTAGGATCAACCAATGACGAGATCAGATTGACCACTTGGTTTCATTCGCCAAGGGGAGAATGGGGTCGACATATGGAAACATATTGACCACTTGGGTGACACTCTCTAACGGGAGAGGGGGATCGACCAAGGATGGGACCAGATCGACCGCTTTAGTTTCACTCTCTGAGGGGAGAGTGAGATTGATCGAGGATGGTATCGGATCAACCACTTTGTCAACTGGTTCAACTAAGGACGTGACCAGATTGACGACATGATCAACCAGATTGAGTGGTGCAGGGACCAAAGTGATCATTCCATCAACTATAGGGGGTTCAAGAGTAATCTTGTGATAAGAATCTGGAAGTTGAGGCTGTGAAACAATCATGTCTTCCAGTTATTTTGAGGCTTCATCCATACGAGGGAAAAGGTGAGTGAGATGACTCCCTTTGCATAACATGCACAGGAACTTGACTCTACTTTTCTTCTTCGCAACGGTATCTTGACTAGTCGACGGGAATTCATCAGCATGTTGTTGGCAAGGATGTGTAGACCATGCTTCTATAACCTTGGATAGACCAGGGCAATCCTTAAGAAGATGGCTACCCTTACAAATTCTGCAAGGGTACTTGGGCTTACGAGTTGTTTGGGTGATATTGACATCATCAACACTCCCAACATGATTAACAGTAACTGGTTGTTTCCCAACATGTTTGACAGTGGTTGGAGGTTTTGAACCTTGTTTATCTTTCTTATTCTTAATCTTTCTTTTCTTCTTCTTCTTATTCACCGAGTTACTAGCTTCAGAACTTTCACCCGACGAAGAAGATGAAATGGAAGACGACCTTGCAAGCGAAGAAGGTGAAGAAGACCTTACTGGTGAAGAAGGTGAATGATCAACATGAGGTTGATGCTCTTGGGGGGAAGTGATTACGACCGAAGCACTTACTGCATTCGGGATTACCTGAGTGGAAAACAACCATACTGATAATCCAGTTGTGAGACTTGGAAGGCTCAAAGTAGTGATGTGAGGAGGACCAATGTTTCCGTAAAAATGAAAAACAAAAGGTTCCCCTAGAGCAGAGGTTCCTTCATTGGTCATTTCGAGAACTGACGCCATTAAAAACAAAATTCCAATCTAGAGTCCACTAGGGAGAACAAACAATACACACTAAAAATCTAGTAAGAAAGAAAACAAACAAAACCTTCTCACAATGATCACACTAGTTGGTGATGAAATCCAATGTCGTGAGAACAATGTAATAGGGCGATGAGATAGAGCGGGTGGAAAAGTTACATTGACGACCTGCTTAACGGACTTACACCTTGGTTCAAGCTCCCACACATAATCATGGGTATATTCTCGAAGGAGCCTGAGTGAGTTTGGCCAACGTCGATTGCAGGTACCGTGAAGACTTGCCCCTCCATAGTCACCTTGTGTAAATACCCTAAAGATATAGGCCACTAAGGTTACCAATCACTACAACGATGCCTAGGGAAACAGTCGATAGTCTGATCCACGTGCAAGGGAAGGGTATCTAGCCTGAAATTAACTTGAAAGGATTCCACTCATCATTATAGGTATACCTCTCAAGCGACCCCCATAATACACGTAATCTATACACCAAGACCGACAAAGCAGGGTGAGTAACTCTGCCAGTCTCAATGCGACCTCATGATTCACCCTTGTGTCAGAAGGGCTTCCCAGGACAAAATGTAGTAAGTGGATTTAAATCTCCCTATCACAAGATACTATGTTTGTTTGAAACTTTCCAAAGTGATGAAGGAGCATCGCCGACGTCAGGCGAGTGTGGGGCAATGCCAACGCATTTTGGCATGTGATAAATTGTTTGAAATCTTTTGAAGTTGGATGCACGAACTTAAATGTAATAGTTAAGGAGAGGCATACTTCCCGATTTGTAAATAGACCCGGAGCGTCCTTCTCTTGTCTGTATTAGGTGAAGGCATTTATGTTAATAAATGTAAGTATGTGGACCTAAATTCCTAGATTAGACATTTTTAGGAGCTGGAGGGAAACGAGATATAGACACCCTCCCTTGTATTATTGTAACAATTAGCAGCATTATTATGATTATGAGAGAGCAGAGAGCATAGGAGAGAAGAAAAACTGTGTAGAAGAACCCATGTACAGAAGTTCTGAGCGAATATATGAAATTTGATTCAGAATCATGGTGTTCAAATACTTTCTGTGCATACATGAGTGAGTGTTATGCTCATGTTTTTTTACTATCTGTTATGTATTTTCTTTGATGCGCGAATGTTGATTTCATATTTGATGTCTGAAATCTGAAGAGAGGGAGAGTGAAGAATGAGTTTCACTTGTTTCTTTGTCTGAGCAAGAGTTTTCCTGCAAGGAGTGCAGTGAATTTATCCGCAAGGTGTACGTTGACAAGAGTCCAGAGTTTCATCTCTGAAAGCTTAGAAGAGATAAAGTTGTTCTCATTCTCATAGAAGTGTAAGTCAAGCACAGGAGCTGTGTAGGGTGTGCGCAGGCCGAGTTGATTCTCAGGGTTTGCAACCTAAGGGAAAGAGTGATGGACAGTTGCTGCAAAGTGAGTGCGCAGAGTCTAAAATTTCAAATACTTGAAAATATTCAAGAATTTCCGCAAGGAGTGCATGCAGGAGTCTTCTTGAAGACTCGAGTCGTGGAGGAAGCTCAAAGGAATTTGTGCCTTAAAATGTTGGAAGAAGGCGCAACAGCGTTGGCTTGCTGGTGGACCAATTTCATGATGGCATACTTACCCATTTCGTAGAAAACATTCAGAAGGCATTTGACGGTCAGAATCCTCCGTGGAGGATTCGCGAAGTCTCGAAAACCGTCAGATCTCGCATAGGAGCAGGGGAGTTATGACAACATTCGTCCAGTGCAAGATCGGGAAAATTGGACTGTAGGATCCGAACCAATTAAGGGTCGTTAGATCACCCACATATTTCGCATCTCGGGGTCTTGGGAGGTGAATGGTCGAAACCTTTGTAGCGAGACTCACGAAATCGCGAGAGGCGAAGTCCCGAGATAGCGAAGGAATTTGATCCATTCACTGAAGAAGGACATGTGTCACGAGATCACCTGTATCGGGGACTCAGACATCGGAGGTCAGAAAGGGAGGTCATTCAACTTCGCGAGTGGCGAAGCTATGAAGTGAATCGGGACTGTCCATCTGGGAGTGGACAGGTGGTGTGCTCGCCAACACAGAAGTCAGACTTTGTTGACCACTTCGGGGCTTTGTGAGTTGAAGATTCAGAAGTTCAACATCAGGACTCGCGAAGTCGTGAGGTCCGAAACTCCGAAAAAGGTGGGAAGTTCCATTGTGGGACCCGCATAGATGACGTGTCGAAATTACACGTTTCGGCATATCGAAGGATAAGAGGTCGAGACTTTCATCCCGAAAGTCTCGAAGCGGTGAGTAGCGAAGTCGCAAAGTAATCTAAGCCAGCCATCCGAGGAGGACAAATGTCAGAGATCAGAGGATCTCGCGAACTTGGAAGTTCATAGGGTGAGATCCCAGGAGTCGGGTAATTCAAGTCCCGAAATCATGAAAGGCGAAGTCACGAAGCGTCGAAGTCGGCACGAGGGACGCGTGGAAGAACCACGAAGGTGGGCCCGAAAAATAGATAGGTGGACACGTGTTTCCAGGAGGAAGGGAGTCATCACTTCGTTGACTTCTCGCTTCTCGGCAGTTCATAAAGTAAGAGATCGAAGGCACGGCGTTGAAACTTGTGAAGGCGCGAGAGGTGAGAGGATCCAATGATAAGACTAGCTAGTGGTCATGCGAGGAAGGCACTGATAGAGTAAGAGCTATAGCCATATTGCGATTTCGGATATCGTGGAATTGGAGGAGGAAGAGTCGGAGTTTCAACTCGCGAACTCACGAAATCGCAAACCGCAAAAAAGAACCTATGGATCGATTTAAAAGGGGGTTCCAATAGAAAATCCGAAGGAGCCGATCTGGCTCGAAGGGCATATAGAACAATCCTGTGAGTAGATCTCGGACCCGAGGGTAGATAGGTTTGTGCCAAGTGGTATCAGAGCCCAGAAAGATTTCTTTTCTTTCTGTAGTAGGGAAAAGGAGGATTCACCATGCCACCGAGAAGAAGAGACAGACAAACACCCAATCCACCAGAGGAGAGGGAAATGCCGAGAAGAAGGGGTAGGCAGATGCCTGATCCAGCCATAGAAAAAGAGATGCATGAACTATGCGCCAGACTTGAGGACATGGAGACAGCACAGAGGCGCACAACAGGTGCAGGGGATCTTAGTGATTCCAAAAGTGAAAATGAAACTGGACATGAAGGATAAGAAGTCACAGCAGAAGATGCAACAAATGAACGCCTGATTAGGGTTGTTGCAAGGATACGTGCGAAGGCAAAAATGGATATTCCAGTATACGAGGGAAACCTGGATGCCGAAGAGATTCAAGACTGGATTAGAGCTCTGGACACATATTTTGACTATGAAGATGTTGAGGAAGACAAAAAGGTCAAACATGTTGTCACGAGACTTAGAGGACATGCAACATTGTGGTGGGATGAGCTACAAGCTGACAGACGCTGCAAAGGCAAGCAAAAAATCAAGAGTTGGGATAGAATGATCGCGAATATGAAGGAGAAATTCATTCCCAAAGATTACCAGATTACTCTGTTTCGGAGAATGCAAAATTTGAGACAAAAGATGATGACAGTGAAGGAATATACTGAAGAATTCTATAGGTTGAACATCAGAGCAGGTCATCGCGAAAGTGATGATGAAAAAGTTTCCAGATATATGAATGGTCTGAGATACGACATTCAGGATGAGATGAGCATGATGACCATATGAACAGTGAAAGATGCTTATCAGATGGCTCTAAAAGATGAAGAGAAGTTGAGCCGAAAACAAGGTCAAAGAGGCCGAGGCAGAAGTCAGCCCAAAGAAAAATCAATTGCCCAGGATAGAAATCAGAAACCCAAGGAGGACTCGAAGAAACCTCAGACTCAAACTGAGAGAGGTGGAAGTTCACAGAGAGGGAAACATACCAAGTAGAAAGGTCAGTATGCTGACACAAACATTTTTCCTCGTACTAGAGGTAGAGGAAGAGGAAGGGGTGGAGTGGTGAAATGCTTCACATGTGGAAATAATGGACACAAATCTTATGAATGTCCAGATAAAAAGAAAGAAGGTGGTGAAACTCACATCGCCGAAGCACAGAGGTGAAATGTTGAGGCAGAAGATGCTGAAGGTGGAAGATCGTTGATGATGTGAAAATTTCTCTTAACACTAGAGAAGGAAGTGGAGAATCAAGTGCAAAGAAACATTCTTTTCTGGACTGCTTGCAAAAGCAGGGAAGGGGTATGCAAGGTCATCGTGGACAGTGGTAGCGCAGATAATATCGTTTCTATAGACATGGTAGAAAAGATGGAGCTGGAAATGATTGAACATCCGAACCCATATAGAGTTTCATGGCTACAAAAAGGACATCAGGTAAATGTCACTAAACAATGTTTAGTTGAATTTAAAATAGGAGGGTATAAATATGAGATACTCTGTGATGTCATTCCCATGGATGTTTGTCATCTATTGCTGGGTAGACTGTGGAAATATGACAGGAATGTGATTCATGATGGGAGGACGAACACATACACCCTAGAGAAAAATGGGAGAACTCACATGCTATTGTCGATTAAAGATAAGGAGGTAAAACCTGAAATAAGCAACACTGTACTTCTCATGAGTGGGAAGGAACTTATTACAGAGGTTAAGAAGAAGGAGGAACCACAATTAATTGTGGTCAGGAAGCCAAATATTGTTTTAACCAGCATAAGGGTAGATGATTTACCGGAAGAGGTTCGGAACCTGTTGGAGGAGTTTGCTGACATAGTAGTGGATGAACTACCTCGTTCGTTGCCACCAATTAGAAGTGTGAGTCATCATACTGATCTTATACTTGGATCCAGTTTACCAAACAAAGAAGCGTACAAATTGATGCCACAGGAGAATGAAGAAGTCAAAGGACAAGTCCAAGATTTAATGGACAAGGGGTTGGTGAGAAAAAGCTTGAGCCCATGTGTTGTTCCGACAGTACTCAGTCCGAAGAAAGACGGGGGCTGGAGGATGTGTATTGACTCGAGGGAAATCAAAAAATAACCATTAGGTACATATTTACATTGCCAAGGATAAATGATTTGATGGATTTCTTAAGTGGAGCCAAAAAAATTTCAAAGATTGATTTGAAAAGTGGATATCATCAAATTCGTATGAGAGAAGGTGATGAATGGAAGACAACCTTCAAGGCTAATGAAGGATTGTATGAATGGCTTATTATGCCATTTGTCTTAACAAACGCGTTGAGTACTTTCATGAGGTTGATGAACGATGTCCTGAAGGATTTCATCGGAAAATTTGTCATTGTGTATCTTGATGACATACTGATTTTCAGTAAAACAGAGGCAGAGCATATGAAACATTTGGCTACAGTGATGAAGAGGCTACAACAAGAGAAGTTGTTGATAAACGTGAAGAAATCCTCATTCATGAAGACATAGCTCATTTGTTTGGGTTTTGTTATTTCTGCAGACAAGTTGAGGATGGATCCAGATAAGGTGGAGGTAATTAAGAATTGGCCATCACCGAAAAATATATTTGAGGTTAGAAGTTTTCATGGATTGGCTAGTTTATACCGGAATTTCATCAGGAATTTCAGTGGAATTAGTGCACCGATGATGGACACAGTGAAGAAGAGACACAAGTATTTTCACTAGATGGAAGAGGCTGAGAAAAGCTTCAATTTGCTGAAAAGGAAAATCACGGAACAACCAATTTTGGAGTTGCTGGATTTTAAAAAGACATTTCAGGTAAAATGTGATGCAAGTGGATTTGAAATAGGGGCAATCTTGAGCCAAGAAGACAGGCCAATAACATACTTTAGCGAGAAGTTGAATGAAGCAAAAGTGAAATACTTCATGTATGACAAGGAGTTCTATGCTATTATTCAGGTATTGAAGAAGTGGAGACATTACTTAATTCCTAAGGAGTTTGTCTTATACAGTGACAATCATGCTTTGCAATTTGTGACTCAACAGAAGAAGTTGAATCAAAGACATGTAAAATGGGTTGAATACATGCAGAACTTTACTTTTGTAATCAAGCATATTTCGGGAACTGCTAACAAAGTTGTTGATGCTTTGAGCAGGAAATGTTTGTTGTTACAGAAATTCAGAGTCAAAACACTGGGTTTTGATGATTTCAGGGACATGTACAGACATGATCCAGATTTTAAGGAGGCGTATGAAGCAGCTGGGAATCCAATTCTCAGGGACATGAGTCAATGGACAGAATACATGATCCAGGAAGGACTATTGTTTAAGGGTAATCAACTTTGCATTCCAAAATGCTCCATGAGGGAGAATTTGTTGAAGGAGAAACACAGTGGAGGATTGGCCAGGCATTTCAGTCATGACAAGACATTCTCAAAGCTAAATGAGTCATATTATTGGCCAGGAATGTGAGAAGATGTCAAAAGATTCATGGACAGATGTAGAATTTGTCAGCATTCAAAAGGAAAGAGGCAGAATGCAGGCTTTTATCAACCGTTACCCATACCTGACAGGTCGTGGGATGCAGTCAGCATTGACTTCATATTGGGGCTGCCAAGAACACAAAGAGGGTTTGAATTGATCTTTGTGGTGGTGGATATATTTTCTAAGATGGCACACTTCATACCGTTTCAGAAAACCAGTGACGCAACTCACATTGCAAATCTATTTTTCAAAGAAGTCATTCGACTTCACGGCTTACCAAGGAGCAGGGTATCGGATAGAGACACCAAGTTCATGGGACACTTCTGGAGAACCTTATGGAAAAATATGGGAACAAACTTGTCATTTAGTTCAGCTTATCATCCTCAGACGGATGGATAGAAAGAAGTTGTAAACAAAAGTTTAGGAGACTTGCTGAGGAGCTTGGTGACAGAACACCACAGTCAGTGGGATAATATTCTGCCACAGGCGGAATTTTCTTATAATGATTCAATCAACAGAAGAACAGGGCAGAGTCCATTACAGATTGTTTATGGGATGCAACCAAGAGGAGTATTTGAATTGAGAGATTCAGAACAGAATGCAACTAGGAGTGCTAGTGCAGAGGATTTCGCAGAGGCAATGAAGGAACTTCACAGCCAGGTGAAGGAGCGATTAAAAAACTCGAGCCAAGAGTATAAGAGTAGAGCATATCAACACAAGAGACAACTTCAATTTGATTTTGGTGATTTGATTCTGGCACATCTGAGAAAGGAAAGATTCCCGAAGGGGACATATAAAAAACTGAAGATGAAGAAGATCGGACCATGTAAGGTCTTGAAGAAATTTGGGGAAAATGCTTATGAGATTGAATTACCCTATGGGATCGGAATTTCTCCGATATTCAATGTCTCAGATTTGTACCCATACAAAGATGAGGAAGCGAGAACAGGTGATCAACAACCAGAGGTTCAGTGGGCTAAACAGATTCCAGTTATAGAGAAGCCACAGATGGAAAGCATACTGGACAAAAGGGTTAGCAAGAGGACCAGGCGAAAATAATACTTTGAATACTTGGTCAAGTGGAAGGGACATCCAGTCAAAGATGCCAGCTGGGAGAATGAATCACATATTCAAAAGCATGGATAGACCATGCGAGAGCTCATGGACAGGAGCCCATGAAGATTTTCAAGCGAGGGAGTATGATGCAAAAGCATCGCCAACATCAAGTGAGTGTGGGGCAATGCCAACGCATTTTGGCATGTGATAAATTGTTTGAAATCTTTTGAAGTTGGATGTGCAAACTTAAATGTAATAGTTAAGGAGAGGCATACTTCCTGATTTGTAAATAGACCCAGAGCGTCCCTCTCTCGTCTGTATTAGGTGAAGGCATTTATGTTAATAAATGTAAGTAGGTGGACTTGAATTCCTAGATTAGACAGTTTTAGGAGCTGGAGGGAAACGGGATATACACACCCTCCCTTGTATTATTGTAACAATTAGCAACATTATTATGATTATGAGAGAGCAGAGAGCATAGGAGAGTAGAAAAACTATGTAGAAGAACCCATGTATAGAAGTTCTGAGCTAATATATGAAATTTGATTCAGAATCATGGCGTTCAAATACTTTATGTGCATACATGATTTAGTGTTATGCTCATGTTTGTTTACTCTCTGTTATGCATTTTCTTTTATGCGCGAATGTTGATTTCGTATTTGATGTCTGAAATCTGAAGAGAGGGAGAGTGAAGAATGAGTTTCAATTGTTTCTCTGTCTGAGAAAGAGTTTTCCTGCAAGGAGTGCAGTGAAGTTGTCCACAAGGCATGCATTGACAGGAGTCCATAGTTTCATCTCTGAAAGCTTAGAAGAGATAACGCTGTTCTCATTCTCATAGAAGTGCAAGTCAAGCATAGGATCCGTGCAGGGTGTGCGCAGGCCGAGTTGATTCTCAGGGTTTGCAACCTGAGGGAAGGAGTGAAGGATTGCTGCTGCAAAGTGAGTGCGCAGAGTCTAAAATTTCAAATACTTGAAAATATTCAAGAATTTCTGCAAGGAGTGCATGCAGGAATCTTCTTGAAGACTCGAGTCATGGAGGAATCTCAAAGGAATTTGTGCCTTAAAACATTGGAAGAAGGCGCAACAACGTTGTCTTGCTGGTGGAACGATTTCATGAAGGAATACTTGCCCATTTTGTAGAAAACATTCAGCAGGCATTTGACGGTCAGAATCCTCCGTGGAGGATTCGTGAAGTCTCGAAAACCGTCAAATCTCACAGAGGAGCAGGGGAGTTACGGCAGCATTCGTCCAATGCAAGATCAGGAAAATCAGACCGTAGGATCAGAACCAATTAGGGGCCGTCAGATCACCCACATATTTCGCATCTGGGGGTCTCAAGAGGTGAAGGGTCGAAACCTTTGTAGCGAGACTCATGAAATCACCAGAGGCGAAGTATCGAGATAGCTAAGGAATTTGAGTCATTCGCGGAAGAAGGACACGTGTCAAGAGATCACCTGTATCGGGGACTCGGACATCGGAGGTCAAAAAGTGAGGTCATTCAACTTCGTGAGTGATGAAGCTGCGAAGTGAATTAGGACCGTCCATCTAGGAGTGGACAGGTGGCGTGCTCGCCAAAACAGAAGTCAGACTTTGTTGACCACTTCGGGGCTTCATGAGTTGGAGAGTCGGAAGTTCAACATCAGGACTCGTGAAGTCGCGAGGTCCAAAACTTTGAAAAAGGCGAGAAGTTCCATCGTGGGACTCGCATAGACGACGTGTCGAAATTTCACGTTTCGGCATATCGAAGGATAAGAGTTCGAGACTTTCGTCCTGAAAGTCCTGAAGCAGTGAGTAGCGAAGTCGCGAAGTAATCTAAGCCGTCCATCAGAGGAGGATAGGTGTCAGACATTAGAGGATCTCACGAACTCAGAAGTTCGTTGGGTGAGAGCCCAGGAGTCAGGTACTTCAAGTCCCGAAATCGTGAAATGTGAAGTCACGAAGCGCCGAAGCTGGCACGGGGGATGTGTGGTAGAACCATGAAGGTGGGCCTGGAAAACAAATAGGTGGACACGTGTTCCAAGAGGAATGGATTCAACACTACATTGACTTCTCGCTTCTCGGGAGTTCGTAAAGTAAGAGCTCGAAGGCACGACGTTGAAACTCGTGAAGGCGTGAGAGGAGAGAGGAGCCAACGATAAGACTTGCTGGTGGTCGCGCAAGGAAGGTGTTGACAAAGTAAGAGCTATAGCGATATCGCGATTTCGGATATCGTGGAATTGGAGGAGGAAGAGTCGGAGTTTCAACTTGCGAACTTGCAAAATCGTGAACCGCGAAAAAGAACTTGTGGATCGATTTAAAAGGGGGTTCCAACAGAGAATCTGAAGGAGCCGATCTGGGTCGAAGGGCATATAGAACGATCTTGTGAGAAGATCTCAGACCTGAGGGCTGATAGGTCTGTGCCAGAAAGTTATCTTTCACACCTATTCCAAAGCCTTAGAACTAATCTAATGTAGGTTTTCTACCAGAAAGTATAAAAAATGTCTAATCAGTTTTTATAAGTTCTTTATTTTATGGTTGTTGTTACTCAAGAGGAAAATGGTGTGAACAATATGGTGTTTTGACCGACTTGAAAATTATGCAAAGAGATGAAGATGCAATCTTTTCATTTCGATGAAAGCTATGCTACAAGGAGAAAACATTTATCATTCCCATATGCATGATGTCCCAAAATTTATTAAACTCATCAATATAAAGATTCTCAGGAAATGAGAAAAAGGTACTGTACACTAAGGTACTATACACCAATGCAAGAAAACGGTACTGTACACCAATGAGGGGAATTTTTTTTCGTAATTTAAGACCAAAAAATGCCAAGAATCATGCAATTTTTCTACTTCAAATGAAAGGATGCCCCCAATATAATATAAATCAAGAAATTAAATCTTTTTGTTTCAAAAAGTTTCACTAAAAGCAATAATGATCTTTCTTAAAACAAAGAAACCCAAACTAAAAGTTTTCTTTTAAAGCGAACTATTCAGGAGAAATCTGATCTTTCCCTAAACAATTCTAAAGAAAGAACATGCTTTGTAATTGAAAGACACTCAAAGAAAGAGACTAATCCTTCAAAACCAAACAAAGAAAAGATAGTTAAAAGCAACTCAAAGAATGTCAATCAGATTGTAAACAAATCAATATAGGCTCCAAAAGTTCAATCCAACTGATCAAAGCAAAACTGGGCATCAAAAAGACAGGAAGACCTAATCCAGAACTTTTACAAATGAGTTTGCAGCCTGGTAGTGGGGTACAATGCGAGAATTAGGTATTCTCGCAGGCTAGACACTGGTAGGGTGCGATAAGTTCGCACTGGATCTAACAGCAGGGTGAAAAAATCAATGGTTTTCGTAGGCTATAGAGAGGTACAGTGCGAGAATTAGGTATTCTCATAGGCTAGACACTGGTATGGTGCGAGAAGTTCGCACTGGATCTAACAACAGGGTGCTAAAATCAATGGTTTTCACAGGCTATAGTAAGGTACAGTGCGAGAATGTCTGTAATCAAAGATAATTTTGAAAAAGAATAGGGAATCTAAGTGAACCTCTAGATCCAAAGAGTCTGTATGGATGTCCCACAGACTCAGAAACCAGAAAACAAGCAATCAAAGGAAGGGAAACTAGACTAACTAGAAAATAATCTATCCCTAGTGGAGTCGCCAATTTTGTTATAGGATAAACCGGTAGGTGCGAACACTAACTGATCTCCCTAGATCCACCTAGATCTAGAACAAAATACACCAGAACATGACACTTTCCTTAAGTTTTAGATATTGAATTTACTAACTAAAGAGGGATGCATGACATACAATTTAAATGTCGCTTCCTCTCTCCATTGCCATCCTAGCTCCGTTCCAACGCTCATACAAAGATGAACCTGCAAAATAACGCAACCAACCAAAGTGATAGTAATAGCATGAACTCAATATAAACCTATGTATGTGATCAAGGAATCATACAATAAAACACAACAAGCTTTATAGGAAAGAACCATATTACTGTATCATATTAAATGTGAAAGAGAGATTACAACCATGGCCTTGATGTCGTAAGGTCCCTACCAATTGTCCTTTGTTCCCCACACACTTCCACTCCAAGAATTCTAAAAGCATAGATCTGATAATATTCACAATCTATCTTGACAAAGGCAAAACTCAAAGACACTCCAACCAAGCTAATAATTCCAAGCCAAATCCAACTTAGCCCTTCTCCATGAGAGCTCCTATCCTTTTATAAGATGAAGAGGATAAGGTGAGGAGCTTAGGATTATCCCACTAAATCATGAAAGAAAGTAAGATCCAAACCATTCGGATGCCACCTCACCATGGAAGTTTCTCCTTCTAGAAGATTCGAGAAAACGATCATTTTTCCCATGTGTAAGGATTCTCGCACCCTACCTATAGAGCAGTCTGTGAACTCCTCATGACCTAGCTATGATGCAGCCTACGAGAATCAGGCATTCTCGCACCCTAGCTATAATGCATCCTGCGATCTTCCTTTTTTATAGGGTTTTTACAAAGGAAAATGCAACTTCTTTTCTCGGAAAAAGTTATTCTCCCTTCTTTCTTCAGGAAATCAGGCCACTGACCCCTCTGAAGACTACATATAGGTTTACATCATTAACGTTCATAGGGATGATGAAAATAATGTGTAACACCTGCCACTGCAATATCTCCCAGAGTCGCCATCTTGCAGAGGTACCACTGCATGTTCCAGCCCACGTGAAAATATAGGTATCATAGCCATTGTCTTTTTATCCTGATATTTAAACTGATCGATCAAATGTCTGGTAATGTTAACCCCAACTTTCAATATCTAATCTATTTATTTCTGTTGCATTAACAGGGTGGACCCAAAACACTTTGGCTGCCTACGAACCTCCAAGATCCCCAGATACCCACACAATAGTTTTCACTTTGTTCAAAGAGAATGAATATCAGCTAGAGATAACTCTGCCTGTCTCGCACAATATATTCAGTACCAGAGGTTTTGCTAGTAGTAATGATCATGGACCACCGATGGGTGTTGCTTTTCGCTACATCAAGAATGAGACTGATGACCAGAACGATAACGATGAATCGATCAACTCGACACTGGATGGACATGGAGCAAGAAGAACAACAATGAATGAAATAAAGAAAATTTTAGGAAACCTTGAGTTGTGTTTAAATAACATTGTACAGTGAGGAACCGTTTGAACGTTTTAAAATCCAATTTCTATCAGTGACATAAAGACTTAAAATTGGTAGATATTTATTATTCTTATATAGAATTTGAATAAACTTTAACGTACTTGATGCAGGGTTGTTGGATAGGATGACAGAACCGAGTTGTTTGATTGTTTTAAAATCCAGTTCCTATCAGTGATTTAATATTGGCAAATATTATCACTGATTTAATGTTAGCAAATATTATATATGGTATAGAATTTGAATAATGTTTTCGGTAGGATTTTTTTTTGGATATGACCAGAAGACAAAAACCATGTGATTGCATCATAAATATAAATATATGGTATTTTCCCTTTTTTTCCTGTGTCGTTATAAATTGGGCAACCATTCATGTTATGTTATGTTTCGAATTAGAAGTAAACAAACTCAACAAAAGAAGGATATGCAGAGCTAGCAATCCATCGTCTACCTTTATCATTTCAAAATCACATTACAAATAAGTTTATGGAAGGAAAAACATAACAATGACAATATAAACAAATATTGAGGTGATCTGATTGATCTAGCAGTGAGAAAATATATGGTCTATGTCAATTCCGAAAACCTTTTCACCTTAGATTCCAAAATCAAGACTTAAAAGTTACCTCATTGTGATTAAATTGACAATGATAAAATGAACTCGCTTGCATATATTGAAATAAAGGGGTTATGATTATTAGGGTTAGGGTTAGGATTGATTAGTGTAGTTATTATTAATATACAATGGTGTTAATTGTGGTGTTAATTGTGTTTGTTATTATTAATTAATAATAATAACATTTATTGTTGATATTATTAATATTATTTTATATTAATAACTACATTAAGATATAATAATATTTTATTAAATTCTTAAATAAAGTATTAATAATACTTTATTAATTAGTTATTATTAGTTATAATTATATTTATTAAAAAAATTGTTATTATTTTATTGTTATTATACATAATATAGTAATAATTATTAATTAATACTATATTATGTTATGTTTGTTGTTATTTATAGTGTTTTAAATATCATGTTTAATGCTTGTACATTCAAAATCAATATCTTCTATGTGAATTGGGATTAGGGTTAAGACAATATGCATATTTATTTTTATTTAACATATTATAAAATTTATATATTTAATTAAAATTTTAATTTACCTCGAATTCAACAAATTATGTTAAAATTTTAATTTACATCATATTGTAAGGAAGTTTCCATCCATGCAATATATTATCTTAATTCAAAATTTATATCTTTGTTACAAATGAAAATTTTCATTTGATTTTTTCTCAAAATTTTTGGCCAAAACATCCATTTCATAAAGTATTAAAGTTGCATTGTGATAAACATAACCTGATATTGCAATCTAATGGAACCAAAAGTTGCAATGTGATCAACATTAACCGACATCACAACTTCAAGAACATATCCTGACATGGCATGTGAACAAAACCTTTCACCAACAACACAAAGAGATGCAATCCTACATAATCCAATGTCACAATGTTGTGGGCATACCTTGCTATTGCAATATGACAATTATACCATATTTTATTAATTTGGTGTTAGCCATGGTTATGTTTATATAATTCTTGCAACATATCCCAACCCTTCATCTATGTCACAATGCAACATAACCATTGAGGAAAATACCAACTCCTTATAATCCAACCTAATTAAATATCATAATGAAACATCAACATTCTTGAACATCTCACTTAAACATAACTCATAAGGAATTTCTCTATTTTAGATGACCATAAATTAATACGCTATGTGGTATAATCTTACAATGTCACTAAACCCAACATATCCTTATAGGAACATTGCGATGTGATACCCATGGTTATCCCTTACTATGTGATGGACATTTCCCTTTGTCAGATTGTGACAAACATTTCCCTATGTTGTGATGTGTTGAACATTTCCCAACGTCGGTAAGTGACGAACATAACTTAAGGTCACATTGTCACCATCATATCCAAATGTCACAATGTGACAAACATAAACTTGTTATGTGACTAGTAACGTCATAATCTGATGAACATAAGAGGATGTTGCATGTGACAAACATAGCCATGTTGTCGCAATGTCATGAATATATCCTCATGTTGCAATGTGTTGCACATATCTTGATGTCAAAATGTGACAAACATTTCCAAATGTCCCAATTTGGAAAAACACAACCCTTTGTCGTAATGTGATGTACACAACCCAATGTGGCAATGTGAGAAACATTGACCAACATTGCAATGAGTCGAACATTTCTCGACGTCATAATGTGACTAACATAACCTGATGTTGCATTGAGACGAAAATTTCCCGACGTCGTAATGTGACGAACATAACATGATGTCACAATGAGATGAAAATTTCCCCACGTCGTAATGTGACGAACATAACCTGATGTCAGAATGCGACGAAAATTTCTCAATGTCCCAATGTGATGAAAATTTCCCAATGTCACAATGTCACAAACATAACCAGATGTGGTAATGTGATGAACAAAACCTAATGTCACAATGTGACGAAAAGAACCTCATGTCGCAATGTCACGAAAAAATATTGATTAACATTGCAATATGTCATGAACATTTCATCCCAACATTGCAATCTGAAAAACATAAATTGGTTATTTGAATAGTAATGTCGCAATTTGATGAACATAGCCCTGTCATCACAATGTTGTGAACATATCCTCACGTTGCTATGTGATGCACATATCTTTATGGCACAATGTCACAAACATTTCCAAACATCCCAATCTGACAAACACAACCCATTGTCGCAATGTGATGTACACAACCCAGTGTGGCAATGTGACAAATATAGACCAACATTGGAATGAGATGAACATTTCTCGACATTGCAATGTGATGAACATAACTTTATGTCACAATGAGACGATCATTTCACATAGTCACAATCTGAGAACATAGCTTGATGTCACGATGATATGGGCATTTCATGATGTCACAATGAGACCAACATTTCATAATTTCATAATGTGATGAACATAAACAAATGTGGCAATGTCACGAAGAGAACCTCATGTCGCAATGTCACGAACAAAACATGATCAACATTACAATGCAATAGTGACATAATAAACCATGGTTATACATAATAAACATGGCCCATCATAATCATATCCATAAGGTCTATGAAGGTCACACAATGGCATGGTCAACAATAGTCAACCCTGACCAACCATAGTCAACCATGGTGAAAGCCAACTATGATGAACCATATTAAAATTTAGTCCATGAATTTAAGCATCCCTCACTCCAACGAGTGTGCCATTAACACTCCAAGCACATTCCTCTTTGTCTCCTCATCCTATCAATGAAGCTTCCTTTATTGTGGTCACCTTTGTGCATGTGTGTCCTCCCTCTCGAGCATTATTCATACCATGACGCTCCTCATTTTGTCCATCAATTATTCCTCCTCTTATCAAAGCCACCACTCGGTTGTAACTCCTCCCTAGTTATCACATGTTACGTTAGCGAGTTCTTAGTACCTGCTTACCTTCTTCTTGCTTCAACCATGCCTTGAATGTGGGGGAAATCCAAGCAAGGCTCAGCCTGGTACCAAAACAAGCCACGTATAGTCATTCGGCCTCAGCCTTCCCCTACACATTTTCACAACTCTCCACCTTATTCGCCCTCCTCTTATGGCCAGTCCTCTCAGAGCCAAAGTGGCCTCCCGCCTTTGTCCTCACCATGGGATTGATGATTCGAGTGGTTTGACCTCATGGGAAATTCACTCGAATTCACCCCAGGGCCATTTCCGAACTTGGCCTCTTCCTCGCAACCTTCCTTCATCATCCCACAAAATTCACCTGAGAATTCATCCCCTGTGCCACCACCAGTGCACTCACCACCGGTCCAGTCTCCTCTAGAGGACACCACTGTCCACTGGACAAACCCCACTCTTGTTCAGACTGCACCACCTGCGCAAAGTTTCAAGATAGCTTTCCAATTTTGCAAGACCTTGTGTTCAATGTCCGCAAGGAGGTGTACGACTTACGGTTCCGTTTGGAAATTATGGATAAGAAGGGAGCGTAAATTCTGCAACTTCTCTCGTCTCTGAAAGTCACTTGACACTCCATAGAACAGGCACCCAGTGCAGCAACAATCCCAGTGACAATCTTGGTCTCAGCTCTCTAAATGTCAGTAGTGGACAACGTGGCAACGATCTCAGCTTCGGCTCTCCAGACGCCTACATTGGACAATGTGGCACACAACATGTCAACTACATGAGCCATGACATCTGCACAAGTGTCAAAATGCATGACATGTTTTTAGTTTTGTTTATGTTTTGACAACTATACTTTTGGACAATTCTCTTTTTGTCTGTCATAAGTCAGTCCTAGATGTTCTAGAAGGTCAGACGAATCGATCTCCCCACGGGGCAATTCGGTTCGAGATGTTTAAAACTGATGTTTCAATTTGGGGTCAGTTTTGGTTTAGATGGCAATAGCTAAATTGGTTTCCCTCCGGGGAAATTCAATAATTACAGTCCTCGGACAAACATTCCGCTATTGTAATTTTTGTCTCTCAAAGGTTTTTTTATATATATACTTACTTACAAAAAATATATATAAACATTATATTAATGTATTAATTAATTAATACATTATATTAATGTATTAATTAATTAATACATTATTACTTTTGCAAATTAATGTATTATCACATCAAATAGATGAATACATTAATATTTTAGTACATCACTCTATTAATACATTTAATCGATATATTTTATAAAAAAACACAACCAAGGTCTCCCAAAGAATTATCATCAATGTATTAATTAATATTATATTAATGTATTAGTTGATTAGTACATTGATACTTTAACACATTATCGTATTTATGTATTAATACATTAATTAATAGACATTAATGTATTAATTAATTAACTAATATTTAAATAAATTAATATAATAACCTTAATTTAAACATTACATTAATGTATTAATTAATTAATACATTAGAACTTTTGCAAATTAATGTATTATCACATCAAATACATGAATACATGCATATTTTAGTACATCACTCTATTAATACATTTAATTGATATATTTTATAAAAAACACAATTCTTATTATGTGTATATTAAAAAAAACTTTTAATATTTTTATTAATAATCTACATAAGAATGCATTTTTATGTAATGGTATGGTGGACAATAGTCAAACCCAAATTAAACATAGTCAATCATTGTCATGGTAAACCATAGTCAACCATGGTGAATGCCAACTATGATGAACCACATTAAACTTTAGTCCATGTCACCACGAGGACTAATAATACATTGATACTTTAACACATTAATGTGTTAACGTATTAATACATTAATTAATAGACAATTAATATTCTCACATCAATGTTTCCATTGAATGTAGCTTGGGTGGTTAGGAGGAGTGATTTTTCCTCTCCAAACAAGCTCACATCCTAAGAAGTGACATGTTTGTACCATTACATTGGTTTATAACATGTATTATAATATCAAAACATTAATACATTTAATTGATATATTGTATAAAAAAAACACAATATTTATTATGTATATATTTTTATTAAAATAAAAATATGTATTGATTAAAAATATCTTCTCAATAGTTTTTATTATTAAAGATACATTTTTATGTATTAAATCATTATCAATATATTAATTAGTAATATTTTATTACATATAATTTATTTTTAATATATTACTTTATTAATATATTTTTATTTTATTAATGTATTAATTGTTAAGACTTTTGCAATGTATTAATTATTAATATATTAATTGATTATGACATATATTAATTTTTTTAGAAAAACAATTCATTAATATTTTTTTTGTTTGTTAATTTGTGCGGGACCTGTTGGCTACGCGATTAACCTGTGGCTTGAGAAACCGCGACTCAGGGGCATCTAAGCCGTCAAAATCACCTGGGGATCGCACCTGGCCTGAGCCACACCAACCCTTATCATGGTTGGATTTTTTGTCCCCGTCAAAATCACCTGGGGATCGCACCTGACCTGAGCCACACCAACCCTTATCATGGTTGGATTTTTTGTCCCCGCAGGTTTCGAACCGGTGACTTTAACATCACGTAGTGGCTTAACAACACACTCTGTCACCGACTGTCCTACACCTCGGGGACAACAATTCATTAATATTAATAATGTACTAATATTATATTATTATATTATTAATATTTATGTAAAAATATAAGAATTAATACATATTTTATTAATATATTATTTTTTTATTATTTTATTAATACTTTAATGTATTTAAGTTAAAATATATTAATAATGTAATTTTACTTTATTAATTTATTAAGAATTTTTTTATGTATATAATAATTTATACATTCTTATTATATATTACATTAATATATTACTTTATTGTAATACATTACATTAATATATTAATAAACCATTAATTTATATATATTAATGTATTACATTAGTACATTATTATTATATATTATTACATAAATGTAATAATTGATACATTACTATATTAATTTTGTTTTAATATATTAATCGTCATCTATTAATTTTGTTTTGATATATTAATGGTCATCTCCAAAGCATGTCGAGTGTAAACTAGCAACAACCACTTTATAAAAGTGGTTTATATAGGTCAATCGACGTTATTAATTTGGAAAGGTGAAAGATGACGTTAATCGACGTATATCCACCACTTTTATAAAGTGTTTGTTGCTAGTTATGATTGTTTCAAGTTAGGTTTTTTGACTAAGACAAAATTAGTCATGTGAGATTAAAGTAAAGTTTGATGAAAATGCTAGTCTCTTGTTGTTAAAGTTAAGGAAGGTTTGCAGGTATGTGATCATATACACTAGGTCTATTACAAAGTTACAAGTCATATTTGGATGATAAAATTGATGAGGGATTTTTGTTGAGGTATGTTACAGATAGATGTTGTATAACAGTGAGGTTGTGGCACATGGTTTGATGTAATGGTTTATGGTATTGGGTTTATTGATAGAGTGATGAATTGTTAGATAACTTTCGATGGTTATATTGGTGTATGTATTTGGTATATGGTTGAGGTACATGTTGGGTACATGGTTGAGACAAGTAGTTGATGAGTTGGCACATACATGAAGTGTATTTTTGAGGATGTTGGTACATATTGATGAGTCATAGTTTATGTGTATTTGATGCATGATTGGTACATACTTGGTACATGGTTGGAGTCCCTTGGTAGTAGTATTGTTGAGACATCATTTATGGATGATGCAAAAAACTTGTCTTGGTATATTATTAGAAGAAAATATTGATCTTGGTGATGATTATGAGTTGTTGTGATTGGTTGATTCACATCTTAGTGATATTGTGCATATGGTTGAGAGTTGTCTTGGTGATTGATCATTGTGAGTAGATATGATTTGGTTGATAAGATTGATGAGATGGGTTTTTGTGATAGGTTGTTTGTGCAGGTTATTTGTACAGGTTTAGTCATGGTTGATGCACTTGTTGATGGCACATGTTGCGGTACATGTTGATGCATGGTTGATGCATGGTTTAGGTTATTAGTACAAGTTGTTTGGTGTAGATTGATTGGTATAGGTTGACAGTGGTAGTGGTTTATTTAGTGACAATGACATATTGTATATATTTGGCATTTATATTTCAGGACGATTGGACGGGAAAATGATAGGTGGTTGTAGCCACATTCCAATATTAGTCGGAGAACATAGGGGGTTGTAGCCTCCTTCTGGTTGTAGCTAGAGAATTGGGGAGTTGGATCTTCCATCAGGTTGTAGCTTGAGAAACTGGGGGGTCAGAGCCTCCCAGTTGTAGCTAGAGAATTGGAAGTTGGTGCTTCCTTGAATGTAATTATTGACATATAAGAAAATAATTTTGTGGTTTTCTCCCACATTGGGATTCCACGTAAATATTGGTGTATTGTGCATTGTGTGGATGTGTTTGTTATTGTTTATTATGCACTAATGAATATTAATTCTTATGATAAAATAATATATTGATGATGGACAAAGGAACATGTTTGAATAAGTAAAAAAATATACATTGTGGCTTAAAGGATTAATAATTGGTATAATTGTTCATTATTGATTTACGCTCCCCTCTCAGTAATCCAATAGAAATAACATATTTCTTAGAGGTAAAGGATACCCTCTAGAGGTAACATTCATTACTTCAAAGAATTTTTCATTTCTTTAAATGACTTGGATAGAGGGAAATATCATTCAAGAAGAGGTAGGGACCTTACCATAAATGTGGATAAGGTATGAGTAGAAATAAGGATAAAGGGGTAGAGGGGATAGGGGTCTGATGGGATGGTGAGAAAAGGGGGATGTGGTGGGGAATGAGGAGGTGGGGAAAGAGAGGTAAAGGGTGGATGGTTAGGGAAGGTGAAATGGTGGCCATGAAATAAATGATGTAGGATCCAATGGGGAGAGGGAGACATGATAGATAAAGGTAGTGAAGGATGAACTAGGTGGTAGTGAGTCTAGGGAGGTGAGAAGATGCAAAGGGTCAATGGGTAGCAGAGGGGGAGTGGTGGAAATGAAAGAAAGGTGGGAACATAAATTAGATGGTTGGGAGAGGAGGGTTTAACAGAGGGAATGTGGATGGGCATGAGAGGTAGAGGGTAAGGGGGTCGAAGAGAGGGAGATAGGTGGGATTAGGAGGGGTGGATATGAGGGGGTGGGTGAGAGGGAAAAGGGTGAAGGAGGTGAGAAAATTTGGAGGGTATATGGGTAGGGGATGGGGAGTTGTGATAATTAAGGATGAGAGGAAAGAACAAAGAGGGAGGGTGAGCTAGGACAAAGGGACTGTTGGAGAAGAGGATACAAGGTGAGGGTGGGGTAAAGGGGAAGAGGGGATGTGTTGGGATAAAGGAGGGTCAATATGAGAGGTAGAGGGGGTGGAGGGTGTGTATTTAGGATGGGAGGTGAGTGGAGAGGGAGGGTATATGGTTATGGGTGGAAAAGGGGAAGGAGAGAGAATAGGGGGAGATAGGTGAGACAAGGGTAGGTGAGTATGAGGGTGTGGTGCATGTGAGACAAGTGGGGGGAGGTGAGAAAAGAAAAGGTTGGATGGGTAGGGGAAGGATATAGGTGACACTAGGATATAGGTGAGATAAGAGTGGGATATAGGTGAGACCTGGATAGGTGCACATGAGGGTGTGTGGTGAGAGGGGGGAAAGGAGAGGAGGTGATAAGAGTTATATTTTTTACAGGGCCCTAAGACATATACCTTCTCCTCAAAACCACCTAGTGGCACTGACATCCACAATAATAGACCAATGATACTCTCAAGAGGCCATATGTTATTGTTCAAGGCCATACTTATGGGCCCTAGATGACTATAATATTCCTTTAAGGACTAACATTCATGTTTCCTCCCCAACCCATGTACAAGGCCCTAAGACCCATGCCTAGTGATAAAAAATTATAGTGGTACCTATATACCTAGTTATAGGAAAAGGATGTCATTGATGGGTCATTTTTGGTTGTTCCAAGTGTATTTATTAGTCCCATAAGCTTATAATATTCCTTTAGGACCTAAATCTTGGGTTTGTTCCCCTAACCATATCCAAGTTCTATATAATCATACTCAATGTTCAAAAATTTATAATGATAACTATCCCCATAAAGAGACCAAGGATACCCTTGAAATGTTTTTATAGTGGGTCATCATGTACTTTATGGCCCTAGATGCATACAATATTTTCTTGACACATTCTTGGTAAACTTACGTTTTGAATGCATAGGGAGAGGGGCGAGAATAGGGGGAGATAGCTAAAACAAGGGGATGTGGGAATGAAGGGGTGGTGTAAGAGGGGGATGACGTTAGAAGAGGAAAAGGGTATATTGGTAGTGGAGGGAGATAAGTGCCACCAAGATATATGTCAAGAAAGTGTGGGAGGTAGTTGGTACTAGGAGAGATGAGCATGAGAGGGTGGGGTGAGAGGGGTGAATGGGGAGGAGGTGAGAAGTGGTAGATCATTTCCAAGGCCTTGGGACACATACCTTCTTCTAAAAACTAGAAAGGGGCATTGACATCCACAATAATTTACTAATGATACTCTCAAGAGCCCATGTGTGGTTGTTTGAGGCATCCTTATTGACCTTAGATGACTAGAATATTCCATAGGGCCTAGCGTTTGTGTTTCCTCCCCTATAGAGACCAACATACCTAGTTAGAGGCAAAATATACCCTCAATAGGTCATTTTGGAACATTCAAGGTGTCGTTATTGGCTCCATAAGCCTACAATATGCCTTGAGGTCCTAAATCTTGGGTTTTCCCCCCAAGCCCTAGATTCTAACAAGATTTATTTTTCCTTGTTAATACTTACTCAAAAAAGTGTGTGTGCATTCCTAGAATGTGTATGTGATCTAGAATGCGCACATGCTCTATAATATTTCAATTATCTTTTCATTTCAAATGTTTTTTGGGTGGGAGTGAAAACTCTAGAATGTGTTTGCTAATTTGGTTTCCTCGTGTTTATGTCCAAAGTGAAAAATTTGGTGGTTTGGGTTCCAACTACATTAAAACATTGATTTTTATAAATACCACTCAATAAATTTATATTTTATGTTATTTTTGTATAGCCTACACAAATGCTTCATCGATGAAACTATAAACACATATAACCCGACTATGTAGATTCCAAATACATAATTTAAAGAAAAAATATATTGTTCACTATTTTTAATATATTTTTGTCTTGACATATATAAAAATCCTAAAATATATACCTTTTGTATTCCTACTATAACTTTTAGTTACCTTATCCTTTTTTAAAATAAGTTACACACCACACTAGTTCAAATTGAGATCTACAATCTAAAAATAAATAAAAATTGTTTGATAATGTTAAGGCCCTTGTACCTTGTAGTAATGCATACCTTGTGGTTAAGGATATACTGGATTTCATAATTTAAAAAAAAATACAAATTAACATTATAAATTTTGAAAAAATGGTCATGCACAAGAACAATGTGTTCACTACAATTCTACATTTGTTTTTAAGGAAATTCCATCTTTTCAGTACTGAATACCTGTACTAATGGAAACATATGAATTGTATTTTTCATGAAAATAACATGGCACTGTTAAAATTTCATAGTCATTTAGAAATTCTATAAATAAGAATTATATATTTGAAAAGCTAATTCAAATTCCCCCATTTCATCTTTTTACACCATATTTAAATTCATTGTGAAAGTACCTCAAATCATACCCCTAAGTTAAAATATTATTGGTTTTCCATGTTTGTATTGCTACTAACACGACATGAGAGACCATAATTAGTTTGCACCCACCCCTATGCCTATTAGTAAAAGTTTGAGACTTTCATAGAAACACAAACAACTTTTTTTTGTTAGCAAAACTAGTTTGCATGTCCTTGATTTGATATACCAACATATCATGTCATCATAAAATTACACATTTGATAGAGATTGAGATGCAACTTAGTAATTTAATGTTTTCAATAGGTGATATCAGAAGAGTTTGGAAAGAGGAGGTGGGTGAAAGGAGCAAAGGGTGAGGAGGTGAGAAAATGTGGAGGGAAGATGGGTAGGAGAGGAGTTGTTGTGAGCATGAAGGATAGGAAGAAGGAGCCAAAGGGGAGGTTGAGGTAGAACAAAGGGATTTTTGGAGAGAAGATGAGGGTATGTGGTGTGCTAGGGGAGGATGGAGATGAGGGGTAGAGGGGGTGCAGGGTCAAAAGAGGTTGCAATAGGAGGTGAGTGAAGAGGGAAGGTGGATGGGGATGGGTGATAAATAGNGGGGGGGGGGGGGGGAAGTGATAAGAGGTAGATCGTTTATAGGGCCCTAGGACACTATAATTTCCCCTCCGTTACAACATCTATGTAGTTGAGAACAGTAGTGGTAAAATGTTTTTTTAACATAAAGGGTTTGAACAAGTAACACGCGACAACCATGCATCAACATTTACACATTTATTCTCATCTACATCATTTTACTGCAAGAATCAACTAAAATGTTATGATAATAAAATATAAATTATATCACATTACGATAAAAAAGGTGTCTACCCACCCAACCTATCATGCAAGGTTAGAACCTCCAAGACACATAATCAATGCTCAACTCCGGGATTCATCCGATTTTTTTTTACCATTTAAGGTCTCAGGACTGGTAATTGTTCTTAGGAGCATGAAGGTATCTAATTCTCGTAGCCCGAGTTCCATTCCAAAAACACATCAAGCAATTAATAATGGAACAATTATGTAAGAAAATTATTCAAAGATCATACCAATGCACAAATTGATCATTATACAATCAATCAACTAAACATTTAACAATATTGGCTCTATCATTGGAAATAATTCAACATATGATCTAATATTAAATTCACACAGCCAAACAATAAGTATTACAGTTCAACCTTACTGTATAATTTCTCTCCATATATAAGTACAATAATAATTAACATTAATTCTATCAATACATAATTTCATCGATTAAAATATTCAACAATAAGGAACATATTATTCTAAGAAAACAATACCAATAATTTAGTAAGGTTCCAATATGAATATGAGCGACTAGGACAAATTTCCAACTTGCGCATACTGCAATTTAGTGAGAGGTTCTATATTCTTTCCTATACCCATTTAAAATCATTAGAGGATGTTTTAAGAGTTGAATCATTAAATAAAATTTTAACAATCAACCTTATCTCAAAATATTTGTTATTAATTGAATACGATATAATGGATTAGGATTTCGATACAAGGATTTGTTGATCGTTGTTTTTATTAGAAGGGAGATTGGAATAAATTAGATCAAAGTTCAACACTTATGAACTACGACAAAGAAATGAAAGTGGTATAATCATTACCGATTACCCCCTTAATTTATTGATATACTACACTCCAACGTTGTTGAGTTATGAGGTAATTTATGTTAATTATGTTGGTAATTAACTAAATACTATGCGAAAAAATATGAATACGACCTATCTTATATATAATTCCTCGTGAGGGGTTCACCAATTATAAATTGAGATTAAAACCAAGAATAGAATATGCATAGAGGTTAGGCTTCACCATGTTTCCATGACTATTTAAAATAGACCATTAAAACATCGTTGTAAGGAAGACACAATTATTTTATATCTTCTTAAGAGATAATTAAGGAATTTTGTTTCTGTAAATAATAACAATATTTAATAGTGATAGGTATACAAGGATTATTAACAACCCAGATGGAGAGAAAAGGTTTCGATGACTTAGAACAAGGTTGTCAAATTCCCGAGAAGGAAAAGTCTCGATTAGTTTGTTACTACAAGGGAGATATAGATCTCCTCTCTGATCTCACTAGCACAATATATCAAAATTCAAAGTTGTCTAAAGGGTATCATCTCCCAACGACACGTCCAACCTCACGATATAGGTCATCATGGTCATAGATTAGGATCATTGTTTTATCAGATTCTTTATTAATGACACTCTGAAGATGGTGACCAAATTTTATATGGAAAATAAAATTTATTGTTACAATATTAAGGACGAAGATTGGATAGACATGAAATCTAAGGATTTCGTTGAATTTAACTCAGAGACAATTATCATACAATATTCTTGTCTCTTGAAATAAATCGATCAATTAAACCAAAACAATTTTATTAATTCAATCGAGACTTAATATGATCGTATCCTTTAAATAATGAAGTACCAGAAAGGTGGAACACATGGTTCCGAATCCATGAAGTCGTCGATCAATGATACTTCCAAACACTTAACATAGAGTCTACGTTTAAGTTCCCTACTTAGAATTTAGGTCATGAATTAAGGAATCGTGGAACTGCTATACTAAGTCCAGTAAAATCAACTAGTAAATGCTCCCAATGTAGTTCCAACTCGGTGAACTATTACCACGTTAAACTTTGTTGGCTTCAATTATAAACTAACACTATAGAGAGGTAGATTAGTTCTATCATAGGAAGGTTTTGGCTTCACTCCGGTGCCAACCGAGCCCAATCTAAAGGAAGTTGGTCAGGAAGAAGAAAATTTAGTTCCAGTCACGAGTGTAGCAATTGTGATCATTGCAACGGTTCATGTGGTAATGATAGCTAACAATTTACCCAGAATTATTAACTTCCCACTAACATTAAAACTGGAAACGTTTCAAATGTACACAAACATTATCATTACAAATTAGAGATGGATTCATTTAAACATAAACATTTTTCATGACTACAACAATCCCGAAGGATTAATGCCATACATAGATTGACTGTTGGATTTACTAAATATTAAGATCATTACACAACAAAAGAATATCATAATTTTACTCTGTTTAAAACAATCTTCGATTTGCTAATCTGGAAAGAAGTTATAAAAAGAGGTAAAACACTATGTATTCCATTAACTCCATGCGACACACACACACATATATATATATTAGGAAATATCCATCAATAAATATCATCAAGTTGATGTATTAAGTCACAAAATGACAATACACCAGAATTAAAACGTGTAATGGTAACTACGCATAATCTCCATCTAATTCTCATTATGAAATCATATACATTCAATTTACAACATTTCATTGGTGAATTTGACCATCATTCATACCCTTTTGAATTGATTATCTAATTTAAAAAATAATATGGAAATCGTAAAGTTCTAACATAAACAATTAGCAATTGATATTCACAATATTGTAACCAAGAGATATCGAAATCTGATGATGGTCTTCAATGTAGTCTTTCTCCAATCCTTTATGTTCCCACTTTCCAATCCTAAGACTTCACCGATACATCCAAGGAAATGCTAGAGGTACTCTTCTTCCCCCTTATCCCCCCGAGTTGCAAAGGGGCCACACACAAGAAACCAAAAAAAAAAGTACCTCCAAGATTGCCTCACAAGGAAGAAATTCCACTCTTTCTCAATCTTGAAATACCAACTCTCACAAGTAAACACAGTCAACCAAAAATTTCGCAGCATAATAGTAAGAAGAATAAGTGATCACCTTTTCCATTCTACCACATTTGTTTTATAGAAAAATCTTCGATGACACATTTCCTCAAGCACAATTAATTATATTTTTAATTAATTTACTTTTGATTATTCACCCACACATTTTTCACACTCTCTCCAAGTTGCACAAGTAATTACCATTTTTATTTTATTTAAAAATCCAATTTCCCTCACATTCCCCATGTGTTCCAATTTTCTCTCTTAGTTGTCCCTTTATTCCCCAAATTCTCATTTAATGAGTGTCTCCTAACTAGATCTTAGTTAGAGTTGGATTATGAGTCTTCTTCTAGTTAGACTAGTGGTAGCTTGACTTAATATACTATTCTATGTTTACACCTATTCTCTCAAGTTATTATTTATTTTTATTTTAAAAATCTATTTTATTAATTTCATGCACACATGTGGATTTCATGCAACATTTAAATTGTATTCCCCTTTTTCTTAGAGTTTCATTATATTCTCAAATCTTTTATCTTATGTCCTATATTTTTTTCTATTTAGTTTATCATTTACACTAAGACTTAGATTTAGTCTTAAACGTAAGATTAGACTCTTATCAGGATTCTGGTTTATAATTTACTGATTAATTAATTCCAAGTTCTAATGAGGTCTAATTATTTCATTAATTTCTCTAAGCCACCTAGTTTATTGACTCACTTTAATTGCGTGATGTGCACTTCAAGGCACACCTTTGTGCTCCAAGAATGTCACTCATCGTTGACTTGTTTTGGAAGTTTTTTCGACCATTGGAGTAAACAATACACTTGGTCAACCTTGTGAGAGACTAAGGGCTTCTAAATAATAAGGACTCATCCTTATTGCACACCCCTTAGAAATATTCGTGAGCGAATGTCTCATTCTACCCTCATTACATCATGGACATCTCAAACTAGGTAATTGTTAACCTACAGTTCATACCACGATGGGATTGCTAGTAATATGTGACAAGGACACTACCAAAACTCTCCCTGAATGTTTGGTTTATGTGCATGGACCCTTTAATCCTTATGTGAGTTGGATTATAAAGCATCGTCAAGCCTGCATCCACTGAAAAAAGTAGTGTCAATAAACCATATACATAAATCATATTGTAATCAATCATATGCCACATGTGCATAAAATGAAATACTCAAACAAATACAATCCACTCCCCGACTCAATTCGGAGTCCAAGGAAGTTCATTGATGCCATCAACATGCATACCCTGTCATGTGTCCTCCACACTCAGGAAAACTTGTCAATAGCATCTGCCAATACATATACATCAAAATAACAATAAGTAACAACACATCATCATCATCATATATAACCCATAATTGAACGAAATCAAAATACCATAGTTGGATCACTTGAACTCAAGTGTCCTCAAAGAATAAGTTAAAAAGTGTGCTCAATAGAACAAGATGTTACAGACACATTTTTCTCAAAACCACCTACTGGCACTAAAATCCACAATAATAGACCAATGATACTCTCAAGAGGCCATGTGTGGTTGTATGAGGAATACTTCTTGTCCCTAAATGAATAAAATCTTCCTTTAGGGACTAACATTTATGTTTCCTCTCCAATCCATGTCCAAGGCCATGTGACCCATTACCAGTGATAAAAAATTCTAGTGGTCCCTATATATCTAGTTAGAGGCAAAGGATTCCCATGATAGGTCATTTGTGGTCATTCAAAGTGTCATTCTTGGCCCCATAATTCTATAATATTCCTTTAGGGCCTAATTCTTGGGTTTGTTCCCTTAACCATATACAAGTTCTAGAGACTCATACTTAATTTTCAAAAATCATAATGATGACTATCCCCATCATGAGACCATAGATACCCTTGAAAGGTCCTTTGTGGTGGGTCAACATGTTCTTAATTTCCATAGATTTATACAATATTTCTTTGGCACATTCTTGTTAAACCTACCTTCTAAATGAAAAGGGGGAGGGGTGAGAAGAGGCAGAGATATGAAAGAAAAGGATAGGTGGGAATGAGGGGGTGGTGCAAGGGAAGCAAAGGGGGAGGAGGTGAGAAAAGGAAAATTGTTGATGGGTAAGGGAGGGAGATAGGGGAAACCAAGAGATAGGTGAGAGAACAATGGGATATAGGTTAGATTGAGAGAGAGCGACATGAGGGGGTGGGGTGAGAGGGGTGAATGGGGAGGATTTGAGAAGTGGTTGATCATTTCTAGGGTCTTAGAACACACACCTTCTACTAAAAACCACCTAGTGGAACCAACATCCATAATAATAACCCAACGATACTCTCAAGAGGCCATGTGTGGTTGTTTGAGGAATAATTCTTGGCCCTAGATGGATAGAATCTTATTTTAAAAAACAAAATTCATGTTTCCTCCCCTATTCAGGTCCAAGGCCCTGAGACCCATACCAATGCTCAAAAAATCTAGTGGTATCTATATACCTAGTTAGAGAAAAAGGATGCCATCGACTAGTCATTTGTGGTCATTCAAAGTGTCATTCTTCACTCCATATGCCTTCAATGTTCCTTTAGGGCCTAACTCTTGGTTACCCCTATCCCTAGATGGATAGAAGATTTATTTGACCTCATGAATACTTGGTCAAAAAAGTGTGAGCATATTCCTAGAATGTGCATGTTCTCTAGAATGCACACACACATTAAAACACTTGCATGTTATTCTCATTTCAAGATTTTTTGGGGCAAAAGTGACAACTCTACCATATGTGTTTGCTAATTTAGTTGCCTCAAGTTTAGGTTCAGAGTGGAAAACCTGGCAGTTTGGGTTGCAAACATATTAAAACCTCCATTTTCCTAAATACCTCTCAATCACTTTATTTTTGATGTTTTATGTATAGGCTACACAAATCCTTCATTGATGAAACCATAGACACAAATAGAGTTGATTATCCAGATTCCAAATGTACAATTAAAAAAAATGTTCAGTATTTTTAATATATTTTTCTCTATATCAAAATATTAAAATACGGACCTATTTTATTCCTACTACAATTTTTTTATTACCTTAGCCTTTTTTGAAATAAGGTATACACCATAGTAGTATAGACCAAGATCTACAATCTATAAATAAAAAAAATTATTTGATAATGTTAAGATTCTTTTACCTCGCATTGATGTAAGGCCTTGTGATTTCAAGTATATAATGAATTTCATAATTTCAAAAAAATACAAATGAACATTATAAATTTTGAAAATATGGTTGTGCACAAGAAGAATGTGTTCTCTACAATTCTACAATTTTTTTAAGGAAATTTTGTTGTTTAGGTACACGACACCTCTACTAATGGAAACATATGTATGAAGATTTTGAGATTTTTCTTGTGGGAGTTGTTATTGAAATTGTTTGTAAAATCCACACTATTCAATTTTAGTAGTAAAAAATGAACAATGTGGATTTTTTGAGCAATCTCAATAAAACATGTATTATACTTTTCATAAAAAATAACATACCATTTTCATAAAAACTCAAATTTCACAAAGTCAGACATAAAATTTATAAATAAAAATTGTATATTTAGAAATTTGATTCAATTTCTCACATTTCATCTTTTTACACCATATTCAAATTCATTGTGAATGTACCTTGAATCTTCCTTCCAAGTTAATAGATTGTTGTTTTTCCATGTTTGCATTGCCACTATCGCATCATGAAAAACCATCATTAGCTTACACCCACTGGTATACCTCTTAGTAAATGTTTGACACTTTCATAGCAACACAAACTTTCCGGTAGCACTAGTTTGTTTGTTCTTTATTTCATAGACCAACATAGCATTTCATGATCATCACACCTAGTTTTTTTGTCCTTGATTTCATAGACCAACATAACATTTCATCATCAAATTCCATATTTGATAAAGAATCACTGAGTAATACATTGATGAAGACTTACTCAATGTGGCTTCATAGTAAAAGCTCACTAGTTTTCCTCTCCTCCTTTGTACATTGTCTATCATAAATGACATTGCAATTCTTTTTTAAGACTGTAAAATCTCACATCCATTCTAATGATCTATCTACTTCACAAAAAACCATACCCATATGGAATAAACATAAGCCCACCTGATTTCCTATTCCCATAAAACCATACCCATGAGGAACAAGCATAAGCCACACGTTTTCGTTTTCTTGTGTGCACACTCTATTTTCCACAAATAGCATCTTAACAATTATCTTTCACTAATGACACCCCTAAAATGTTTCACAAAGAATGTCCTCTTCAATGTTCACAAAGAATAAAACATCTTAAAAATTGTCTTCCATGGATGACATCCCAAAGTTGTTTATAAGCCTATAAATCCACTACCTTATTATCTCGTGTTTAAAGGACGTAAACCCTACCAATAGGAAAAAGGCGTCAGCACATTTCCCATTTTGATCGATATGTAATTAAGTTTCCAAATCCTATACTTTGTTTAGTATAAAATATTAACTACAAAAATAGATTAGAACTTGAAACAGATTAGAACTTGAAGGAAGTGAAGTATTCAATTGTTCTGATTTTCAAGTTGATGGTCATTAAAAGATATTTACCACCCACAAGATAGCTGGTAATTGCCATGGTAGAGCACATACAAACAAAGGCAATGTATGAAATGTCATCGATGCAACAAGAGATAGCCTCCCATGAAGACCTCCCATCAGAGGTGACCATGAAGTCTTTACATGATCATTCTCAAGAAGAGGAAGACATGACCACGATGACACTATTAGGGATAATGCTCACATTAGTGCTATGTACTAAGTTTGGGATTGATTTGAAGTTTTGTAGGAGATTGTTGAGATATTCTCTCAACCTCTCCATCTATGTTTGGAGTTAGTTAGATCTCACTCCAACTATATATATACGTATGTATCTGTGTGTAATGGTCAATAATGCAATTTATTATTTCTTTTAAGATTGTGCAATGATTGCTCCTCATTTCTCTATTTTGGTATCAGAGGGGGATTGGAGTTAGCATTCTCATGGAAGTGCCCAGGAATATGAGAGAATGAGAGGTAGTATTCCCTAACTGTAGTAGTAGTTTGGTGTGAGTTTTTTTTCTGTGTATTTGTCTTGCGTGCGAGTTAATTTTCTGAGTTTAATTTGTGTATTGACATTGATTGATGCCTTAACGTGAAAGGAAAGCGCTGGTAACAAGAGATTTATCCGCCACCCATAAATAAAAGATGAACCACGCTGTAGCACGAGGTAAATCATGGAGACGATTACTATTGAGGGCACAGGAATGAAATCGCTACAATCAAAGGTCAAGATATGTCCAGTTTTATACACTCCCAATATCACACAGTTGGTTGGATATGGGCACCTATGCACAAGAAATCAACGCAAAAAGATGGAGCAAAGAGTGTGTTGCTATGGAGAAAATCGACTAGTTGAGAAAGCAAGTGTGTGCTGTAAAGGATTGTTTGTTGGATGTTTTGTTTTCTTGCTGTAGAAGTCAAGGGGCAGCTATAGTAATATTTATATTAATTATTGTGAATGTATTCTGTTTGTAAAATTATATGTTGAAGAACCAATTATAGAACAGAGTAGCATAATTTAAATTGGTGGTTCTTAATGTACTTCAGTGTTATATGAGAACACATCACTAGTTTGAGTATGTTTACAAGTCTATTAAAAGTTAGAGATTCTTGTTGTACTTCGGTGCTTCAAGATCGTCAGTTACATCTTATCCATGTATATATTATTGTATGTGTGTTTAAGAAGGTCAATTGTATGATTGACTGCTGAAAATATCCAGTAATCAAATCATTGTCCTATATAACTATTGAAATTTGTTCTTCGGGGCAATTCAGTAAATGGTAGTGTATCCATAGGATTATTCACTATCAAGATTGTCCTTCGGGAAGTCGAGAAGCGTAGGTTGTACAAAGAACATCAAACATGGTCAGAAGAAGATTTTTCTGTGATGTATCAAGTGGTAGCTCGAAGATGATGGGAGAGAACGAGCATGTCTATGAAGTTCAGAGATGGTTGTAAACATATGACAAATTTTGTAATCACGATTTCAGTATTGTAAGATTTTTGAATGTAAGCATTAAAAGGAGATAATGCTCACATTAGTGCTATGTACTAAGTTTGGGATTGGTTTGAGGTTTTGTAGGATTCTATGGAAGATATTCTCTCAACCTCTCAATCTACGTTTGGAATTAGTTGGAGCTCAGTCCAACTATATATATACATGTATGCCTATGTATCTGTGTGTAATGGTGAATAATACTATTTATTATTTCTTTTAAGAGTCTGCAATGGTTGCTCCTCATTTCTTCTATTAATTACTTCCACAGCCTACGCTTGCGAGAAGTATGCAACAGGGTTAGTAGCCGGAACCTCCCTAATATTTTTCGAGATTACGATTTACAAGCGTACTACTATTGCCCTGTCTTCGTCAGAGCCGTTGACATAATATTTGTTACTTATAATTCATTCTATCTTCTTCCATTCCGCCCCTTACAGACGAGAGTGGGTCACTGATCATAATCAAAATGAGATTGAAGTTTGTTTTTTATAATAGCCATAACAATTCATTGATAATTGCCGCGATCGAACGGGAGTCTGATTGGATAATCATTGTAAGCAGGGAAATTGAATCCATAAGAAAAAGAAGGGCTAACTGTAGAACAAAGAAATATTTGTCCACAAGACTAGGGCTGCGAAATTTTTGGTTCGGATTTTGATATTCAAAATTGCAGAGGCAAGATTCTTCAAGAGATATTATACAAAATTTTTGAATTGAAAAATTACACCCAACTATTTACAATACAGGACAAAGGTGACGGTTATTTTTTTTTTAATTTAAAATTAGGATGTCCGGAAAATATGGAGTTGTTAGTGATGATGCACAATAGAAACTCAGCAAGCAAATTTTTATTGATAACTTATTGAAAACACACGGGACAACTACGCAAGCAAATTTCAATACCGGTTCATCCACAACATACGATTGAATACTTGGAGCTCTGTGGCACTGATAGAATTATTTTGCAAGAGTTTCAATTGGGTATGCAGATCCCGGATATATCTGCTCAAATTTCCAAAATAATAAAAACAACTGATTTTGAGATGGTAAGTTACCCTTATTATTTACGGAAAAGAAATTTGTTCATTTGCCACACCCAAAAGAGAGGCAGGAGAAGCCTTAACGTTTTTAATTTACAAGGTGATATTCTGGTCACATTACAAGACCACCCAACTGTTAACTAACAACTAATCCGGCAGTTTGCAGACTAATCCGGCAGTTTGCGGTTTAATTTAATCTGGCAGTTTTGTAACCATATCTGCCCGTAACTGTAACTGTTCATAAACTGTCCGCCTCCACCTATATGTAATGTATCCGCATCTGTTTTTGAGAATAAGAAAGATTGAACTGTGTTCTCTGCGTTCTGTGTTAACCGTGGAGTTTTATCTGGCCTGTTACAGTGGTATCAGAGCCACGTTTTTTAAACTCCATGCTACTATTTTGTGTGCCTGCGTGAGAGGGACAGCCAGAGCGCGTGAAGCATTTTCTGTGCCTGCGTGAGAAGGGACAGCGAGTGCGCGTGAATAGCCATTCGAGAGGAGAAGAAGCTCCAGATTCGAGAGGAGCCAGGAGCCGCGAGTTGAAAGCCTGGTCGAAAAATTTCGTGTGGACAGCGAAATTTCGCGTGGACTGTATAGTTGCAGCGCAAGGGACAGCGAGTACCCGAAGGTCCTCTAGCATCCAGTCATTGGGCTTGTGAAAGCCAAGGTGGAAGGTGTTGTGAGATTTTTTTTATTCTTGTGCAAGTGAAATTTTATTTACAATGCATTCATTAGTATCAATTGTGGGGGTAGTGCTTTCCGGTCAAGAAAATTACCAAGAATGGTTTCAAAAAATTAAAAATACTCTTATTTTTAATGATTTATGGGAGGAAATTTCTGAAGGCAAGGATGACAATGACCCAGAGGAACCTACAGACGCCAAAGAACTTGTAATTTGGAAGAGTAAAGATAAAAAGGCACATGCTTTAATTTCTGCCTCAGTCACTGAAGAGGTAAGCAGACATATTCTTTCCAGCACCACAACGTTTAAAGCATGAGAGAAATTAAAAGATCTTTATGACTCCCATTCAGAGCTGGAAATTATACAATTGTTGATGAAGTTGTTTAATCTGGAACTGAAATATAATAATCCCATGAAGCTAGCTTCCGAAATTAGAGCTCTTTTTCATGATATTGACTCAACTGGTGTCAAAGTTGATTTACAACTCACATCATTTATTAAAGCCTTATATCCTACCTATTCACATTACTTAGAATCTCTTCAAGCTAGTGGACAGATGAAA
>ML779446.1:547701-569457 GCA_009831015.1 Picea engelmannii
GTCGAGAGAAATTTGAAAAATTTCGCATGATGCTTGGGATGACAAATGTCCCTTCGGATTAAGGGGGGAAAATGTTAACTAATAACTAATCCGGCGGCAAATGTCCCTTCGGATTAAGGGGGGAATGTTAACTAATAACTAATCTGGCAGTTTGCAGACTAATCCGGCAGTTTCCGGTTTAATTTAATCTGGCAGTTTTGTAACCATATCTGCCCGTAACTGTAAATGTTCATAAACTGTCCGCCTCCACCTATATGTAATGTATCCGCATCTGTTTTTGAGAATAAGAAAGATTGAACTGTGTTCTCTGCGTTCTGTGTTAACCGTGGAGTTTTATCTGGCCTGTTACACCAACATTCGTGCCCAGCCTTTGGTACGGTTGGTACATTACAACTGCACAGGATATTCTGATATCTTTTTGCTATCACCCAGAGAAAACAAACACATTTTTTCACGATCAATATTAGTAGCATTTTAACGGGAAAATGCATCGCAAAGATTACAGCGGGTACTTCAAATGGTTCTAATCTTAGAGAGTCGGCACTGAGATTTTTGCAGGTGGAATCGTTTGCAGACGATGAAGCAACTCATAAAAGTTTCAAAGGAAGTGATATAGGGGAGATTTAGATATGGTCCAATAAATTGTACAGTGACGTGCAAAAGGATAATTTGTTTAGTGTAATTAAGCCTAATAGCTCGAGTTCAGTGTAATTAACCCTAATATCTCGAGTTCAGACGAAGATGAGTACGAAGAAAACGATGAAGAGTACGAAGAATACGATGAGGAGTACGAATAAGACAACGAAGAGGCGTGATTATAGGCCTTTCAATACTTGATTTTATGTTTGAATTTTTTTTGTTTTCTCACTGCCCTCCGGTTTTTAATGTTTGAATCACTTCATTTTTATTACATTTATCCAATACTTATTACATTTATCTAATTTCTCCAAACATTTATCCAATAGTTATTACATTTTAGTTATTACATTTATCTTAAATAGTTATTACATTTATCTTATGTAATAAGATCTTTATGATATCTTAGTATATGAAAATAGTAATTTGGAGGAAGTGACTTCATACAAATATCTTGGAATTGATATTTACCACAAACTCAATTGTAATTATAGTATTGAGAAAAAGATTATTGAGGGATGGAAAGTTTATTATAAGCTTGAAAACAATTGTAAACCAATTGATCTTTGGAGTTGGGATAAAAAGATTATTTTTGAGACTCTTGTTACAGTTGTTATTCTTTATGGATGTGAAGTATGGGGTTGTAATATCTCTAGTGAATCTTGGAGAAAGATAGAGAAAATACAAAAGAATTTTATAACCGATAATCTCAAAACTAAAGGAATTAAGCCGTATCCCATCCTCCTCTTAGAAACAAACCTCTCCCCCATTGAAAGCATGACTATGACTAGATATCTAATGTATAAGAACAAATTAAATAACATGGAAGACATAAAGATAGGATGGCATAAAGATGTTCGGTCTTGGCTAAACTATTGGGGAATCATGGAAGACTCCATTTTGCAAAATAAAGATATCTGTTTTGCCAAGTGTATTGAAAAAAATAAGTATTGTTAAGATAAGAACAAGCTCCATAATGTCATGGGATAAAAGAGTGTGTCATCTTTGTGACACTAAGAAGGTTGAAGACGAAAATCACTTTCTCTTAGATTGTCCAGCTTATACCCATATTAGATCTCATTTTCAAAATATTTGTCACACTACCAACCTTTCTAACCTCTTAAGTCAACAAAAGTATGGTGATCTTGGAAAACTTCTCTTAATACTTTTAAAATACAGAAACAAAATTCTAAAGAATCACAAGTAATCACTTACCTTCATTCAGTCTTAGTGAACTTTAATCATCATCATCATTATAATTAAATATTTAATTAATTCAAATTTTATAAATTTTAATTATTACTTAGTTAAAAATATATATTTTAAAATTAATTATTTTAAATTAAAAAAAGAAAAATATTCATTAATATTTTTTTTAAAAACAAATAATATTTATTGATAATAAAAGTAATAAATAATGTTTATTTAAATCAATTTTAAGTATACAATATTAATATCTAATATATAGACTTGTCCACTCCTTCGGATAATATATCTAAATTATCTTTTCCATATTTTAATTCAATAGTTTTACTTATAAATTTTCTTTATTATATGAAACAAAGAAAAAACGTCTTATAATTATTGGCATTGTGAAATGAATAATTATGTTTGTGTTTAAAACTGAAATAGAGTAAAAAGGTCTTATCATTATTATTGGAATTGTGAAATGAATAATTATGTTTGTGTTTAAATATGAAATTAAGTAAAAAGGTGTTCTAATTATTGATATTATGAAGTAAATAATTATGTTTATGCTTATAGATATTTTAAAACTAAATTCATTTCTTCAAAAATATAAATAATGATAAGCTTTTAGCTTTACATAATGAAAATTTCAATATTCTATTAATAAGTTTCTTTACCTATTAAAAACATATTATTATAATTATTATTGACATTGTGAAATGACTAATTATGTTTGTGCTTGAATATGAAATAAATGAAAATTTCAATATTCTATTAATAAGTTTCTTTACCTATTAAAAACATATTATTATAATTATTATTGACATTGTGAAATGACTAATTATGTTTGTGTTTGAATATGAAATAAAGTAAAATGTTCTCATAATTATTGATATTATGAAGTAGATAATTAAGTTTATGTTTATAGATATTTTAAAATTAAATTTATTTTTCCAAAAATATAAATAATGGTAAGTTGGTAACTTTATATAATGAAAATTTCAATATTTTATTAATAAGTTTTTTTACCTATTAAAAATATCCTATGATGATGATAATTAACTTTCACTAAGATTTAATTGGTCTATCGGACTTTAAGAAGGTAAGTGATTACTTGTGATTCTTTAGAATTTTGTTTATGTGCTCGAAAAGAATTAAGAGAAGATCACCATACTTTCGTTGAGTTAAGAGGTTAGGAAGGTTGGTAGTGTGATCAATATTTTGAAAATGAGATCTAATATGGATATAGGTTGGACAATCTAACAAAACGTGATTTTCATCTTCAACCTTTTTAGTGTCTCAAATGTGAGACATTCTTTCATCCCATGGCTTAGGAATTGACCAATGCTCAGTTTCACTATGGAGCTCGTGAGAATTTGTTCTTATCTTAGCAATGCTTATATTTTTCTTTACACTTGAAAAAAGAGATAGATAATTTTGATCTTCTAGATTAGGGTTGATTACATCTTTATAATACCTTAATTTTCTTTTTTCCTCTAACTCTTTATCACACCACATTTCTTCCTTAAATTTTGATTTGACGTTTTTTTTTAATAGTATCTTTATTCTGCAAAATGGTTTCTTCCATGATTCCCCAATAGTTTATCCAAGACCAGGCATCTTTATGCCATCCTCGCTTGAGTTGATGGTGGTTATGAATTGATTTTGAAGAAATTTTAGGTAGCCTCTTGTCTTCCATGTTGTTTAACTTATTCTTATACATTAGGTATCTAGTCATAGCCATGCTCTCAATGGGGGAGAGGCTTGTTTCTACAAGGAGGATGGGATAGGGCGTATTTCCTTTAATTTTGAAATTATAGGTTATAAAATTATTTTGCATTCGCTCTATCTTTCTCTAGGATTCACGAGAGATACTACAGCCCTAGACTTCACATCCATAAAGAATAACAGGTCTAACAAGAGTCTCAAAGAGGATTTTCTTCGTATCCCATCTCCAAAGATCAACTGATTTCCAATTGTTTTCAAACCCATAATAAGCTTTCCATCCCCCAATAATCATTTTCTCAATGCTATAATTCCAATTGAGCTTGTGGTGAATATTCCAAGATATTTGTATGAATTCACTTCCTCCAAGTTGTTGTTTTCATATACAAAGGTATCATAAGGGATCTTATTGGATTTAATAATCATGACGTTAGTCTTATCAGTGTTAATAGTCATACCCATATTGGAGAAAAAATCCTTGAGGATTCTTAGTTGGTTTTCAAGATCATGGGGACTCATTTCTATAAGAACGATATCATCGGTTTAAAGAAGAAGATTGATGACTATATTAGTGAGAGTAGGGCTGACACAACTTGTTTTTTCCAAGCATTCTTCTAACTTATCAATCTATATGCCAAAAAGGGTAGGGGACAAGGGACAACCTTGTTTGACTCTGATAGTGCAGTTCATCTCTTTTGACCAGCCCTCAGTGTTTTTAAACTTAGCAATAACGTTCTCATACATCTCTATTGCAACAACCCTCAACTTGAGAGGCACTTTTATCTCTTCCAACCTATTCCAAATGTTTTTCCTAGGAACCATGTCAAAAGATTTTATAAAGTCAACAAAACAACAAAAAAGATTGGTTTTAGTATTGCGGAACTTCTCTCCATTGATCCTAAAGGTAAGAAGATGGGCCATAGTTGAATGACATCTCCAAACCCAACATGGCCATTAACTCTTTTACCGTGATTTTCTAACCAAATGCTAATCTTCTTTTTCAAAATAATTCCATAAAGCTTGGCTAAAATCGACCTAATGGTAATGGTCCTATAATTAGAGAAAATATTTCTATAATTATTGACATTGTGAAATACATAATTATGTTTTATTTATAAATATTTTAAAATTAAATTTATTTCTCAAAAAAAAATATCAATTGTAAGCTTGCAATTTTCAATATTCTATCAATATTTTATTAATAAGTTTCTTTAATGTTAAAATTTCATACATTTAAAAAATTTTCCTTAATCAATATTAATAAATATTTATTTAATCAAAATTTATTTTCTAATCATTCAAATCTTTGATTAATAAATATTTATTTAATCAAGATTTATTTTCTAATCATTCAAATCTTTGATTAATAAATATTTATTTAATCAAGATTTATTTTGTAAGCATTAAAATCTCTCTAGTTAGGGTTTCCTTATCCTGCAAATTCTCGGTTTGTACTCTACTTTTTCTGAATGGATCCCTCACGGGAGTTAGCCCCCCTCCCACTCTCAATCTCACAATTATTTATTTATGGGACACTGATTCTCAATCGCCATGGAAATCAGTCTCCCATCCCATGGCGATTCCCCTTTGATTCCTCATTTCCACAAACTCTTCAGTCGCAAACCCTTATCACGATGATGGCATGGAAGATTCTCGACCAACTCGAAATGAACAACAAAAATGGAAGCAAGGCCAGTGTATCCCCAAAGCAGCGAAAAATCCCAAAATCAAAATTTATTCCCAAAGGAGATCGCTTCCAAGACCAAGGAGATAGAGAAAGGTTCTTCAAAACTGATCCTTTTTTCCCACTCAACAATTGGGAGAAATGATTAGGTTCACTTAAGTGATATGTTAGCTCTTAATAAACATATATCGTAAGGATTTCAATCACTATTATTAACCTCCATTCTCCATTGTAAGATCTTTTCAATTAACCTCCATTGTAAGATCTTTTCAATGGGAAAGACAGGAAAAAAGATGGAGAAGTATCAATCAATTTTTAAGTAAAAATTTTAAATATTTTTCCAATATTTCATTTCCAAGTTCAATAACGTTCCTATGTATAGGAAATAGTTTTATCAAATTATTATTTTTTAAATGAATCATACTACTTTTATGATTAAAGTGATAACTTAATACTATACTTTTGATAAAAAATATGGATGGTTTTTAAATAGATCGTATAAAAGTAATGGCTGAAAAGATTTCCATAAAGCTTTATAATTGGAAAAATTTATTTATAAAATAAAAACAATTCATATACTATTAAACTATAAATTCCTAATACAATTAAGAATAAAATGTAATTTTTTTACATCATCACCAATATATGANAAAAAAAAAAAAAAAAAAAAGTTATACACACTTTATTGTATTAAATTAAATTTTGTAGGTTTCATCTTCTAAAGAACCACCTATATCTTACTAGACATAATAATGAAGCTAAAATGTGAGTTCATGGTTATCCTTACATATGCACTATGTAGAAATTCTCTAAAAGCTCATTAGGGTGAACTTCAAATGAGCATGATATCAATTTGGTTTTCATATTCCAAAGCCCTCAAGCCATCCAAGGAGTTTATACCATGTTTATTATTTTTAAATCACTAACACAATGGTTGGTGTTTTAAGATAAATTATTTTAATTTAGCATTTTAAGATAAATTATTTTAAAAATATAGAATTTGAAGTTTATTGTAAATGATAAGATAAATATTATATAAACATATATTGTGCATGTACACTCTTACATTTCTCCTTTACATGGATTTTGGCTAAATTTAAAAGTGTATGATATCTTGCATTACGCTAAAAAAAACAACATGAGGTGTGCACTAATTATATAAAGGAAATAGAAACCCACAAAAATTCCAGGAAAAATCTACAAAAAGTATCGTGAATGAGGTGTCTTCTCATTATATAAAGAAAATAGAAACCAACAAAGATTCTAACAAAAATATAGAAAATATGTCATAAAAAAATAAACAACGTTCCATATATTGAGTGATCTATATGTTTTATGAAATCATACAATTTGCATGGTTATGGTCAAAATTTTGTCTTTCGATCTGATCTTACTTCTACTACAAAGTATTTATATCTACTTAACAACCAAACAAGATATAAATTTCAAGGTAATGTAGTGAAAATAATTCCGTGCACACAAAATTTCTACCATGGGTTGTATCACACAACGCTCATTTGGCCTTCATTAATGTCCTATTTCACATTTACTATTACTATTGCATTTTTCGGCTTCTTTGCGTGTTACTTCTTCATTTTTCCAATAACACTTCGGTTGAAAGAAATTTAAAACTTTACAGAATTTTGAACATAATTTAAATGATAGAATTTGGAAAGAGAGAATTTTATTTATATGATATAATTATATATTTATAAAAAATTATAAGCTTACTCTAATAGTTCTACAGATATCATCAACTTGTGCTCAAATTGCACATTTTTGGAAAGATTATGATTCCAATCTAGTTCGATAACCATGCAAAAGGGAATATTGGTTACACAAGAATGAATCTCAGATGATCAAGTTAACTTGGACATAATAACTTAGAGCTTCAGACACGAGGGAATTTTAAAAGAATCAAACCTAAGAAGAAAATTAAAAAATTATGAACACTAAAAATCTAAGACCAAAGTCTTACTACAAATTCTCGACTCTAGACTTTCCAAATACTTAAGTTCTCAAGACTATTCAATTTTGAATGCCCTAATTAGGAGGTGAGTCTTGTATTTATAGCTTTTCCCAAAGGTTCCTAGTCAACGAAAACTCACAAATGCCAATTCAAAAATCATTATGACAAATAAAGACATGCAGGGCCCATGACTCATGTGAGTAGGAAAGTGAGAACTATTGTTCATCATGTGAGGGTTGTTCCATACATATATGATATAAGAGGACCTCAAATAACTAAAAATAAATATTTACATAGTGGAGAAACTTTTTTTAAATGATTGTGGGCAAATGGGTCGAACATGCTTTTATTACTAAGATTTCATGTAATTTTCAAGATTATAATGTTCTTTTTCTTTCAAATCATTAATAAGATCTGGTTATTCATAAGCATATTGCAATTCTTTGTCAATATAAAAATTTTCAAGATCATCGAATTCATGTATTTTGGTTTCTTCAATGATAGTTGATGCTGTGCATATAGATAATCGACAACAAATCCTCACAAGAATGGATAATCTTAAGGATAAGAGGTCCTATTGTTTTTGGGAAATAGATGATAAAGTGCGTATATAAAGAATATATAGATGCATCTTCATAGTATTTAGTCTTGGATAATGTTTTTTCCTTGTTTTTTATAGACTTTAATTGAAACTTGAACTAGAGGTTGTGTTATGCTTCCAGTACAACATCCGTAGTAAAATGTAGGAAAAAAAAAGATATTAATTGATTTATTTGTATCTAACTTTTGGACAATATAACTCAAGAAATCAAAGAAATAAGAAATACCAAAAAAATGCAATTAAAAAAACTATTCAAATACTTCTCATGCACTTAATTAACTCACTAACTTCATAAAAATATCTAAAATATGTATGAAGATAATAAAAATCTAATATGCTTTGACCTCTCTCAGAATCAAACTCCAAGAAAGACGGACTCATACAATAACAAAAATACACGTAATTATTTACAACATTGTATGCATTAACCCATTTTTCAATGATATAAGATTATGTAAGGATCTCTTTAATCATATTTATAAAACAAGGACAACAATAATTCCTTAAAGGTATGGAGGATTATTATAATATATGCTTTACTTTTTCATCTCTAGAAAGATTCTTCTTTGAAACATGGACTACCTTCTAGTGTTAACGGATTTACTAAGTAGTTTTCCTTTCCTTGAATAAATTGGAAATAAAATAAAAAACTATTTTTCATCTCTAGAAAGATCTCTAAGAAACTTGCAAGATTCTTCTTTGAAACATGGGCTACCTTTAATCTTAACGGATCTACTAAGTAGTTTTCCTTTCTTGGAATAAAATGGAAATAAAAAACAAAACTATCTAACCGTTACCTTTTACCAACTACTTTTCATGCCTGGAATACACTTTAGGTTTGTGTAGATAGTGAACTTTACTAGTTTTAGACAAAGGTGAAACCTTGATCTTAATAATTTGACAACCAAGATATCCGTAGGGGCAGAGAGGTATTTGAGTTCGTCATTTTTTAAATTTCAGTTTTTTTTTTATTTTTTTTTTCCTTCTTTCAATTAAGACAATAGGGAGAACACTTTCTTGTGGAGGTTTTTATGTAAGTTTTTTAAAAAAATTATTCCTTATTTGTTTATAGAAAAGGTTGTTAGTGAAGGTAAACGACCATAGAATTTTGTATAATCTTTTTTTGCTGTTTTTTTCAAGACTATATACACCAATACGCATATAAAAATATCGTATAAGTGCACCTAAACCATGTGCATCGATGCAACTAAGTCAACAATGAGCATCTACATTCTTGAGTTGATTGTGCACACTAGTGCTCTTGCAAACCATAACACCTGGATGCTTAACAAATAACCCACACCAATAACCAATATTACTATATAATTCTAAAATATTGTTGGTGTTCCCCCAATAACAAAGCACATCGTGCTCCCTTAATAAAAAAAAAACACACCAACGCTCTCCTGAACAAAAAGTGCACCAATACACCAAAAAATAACACCCCGATGGTTCCAATAACCACTATTAATATAAAATACTAAAACATTAACTTTTATTTTATAAGAAATCAAATGTATCATGATACTCAGAAATGATAAAGCTCCCCAATACTCCCCAATAACAAATTTCATTGGTGCTCCCCAATAGCCAAGTACATCGATACTTTCCCAATAACAAAGAACACTCAAATCTAAGGAGAAAATGAAAAAAATATGAACACTAGACATCTAAGACTAAAGTGTTCCATACATTTATATCAATATATGATATAAGGGAACCACTCAAACAACTAAAAAGAATATTTACATAGTGTAGAACCCTTTTTCAAATGATTGTGGGAAATGGGCTCAACATGCTTCCATTATTAAGGCTTCATGCAATTCTCAAGGTTATAAATATTTTTTCTTTCAAGTCATTGATAAGATATTGTTATCCATAGGCATATTGCAATTCTTTGTCATTATACAATTTTTCAATATCATCAAATTCGTATATCTTGAAGTTTTCTCAATATAAAATTTTTCAAAATTATCAAATTCATATATCTTGGTTTCTTAGTTGGTGCCACGTATAGATTATCAACAACAAATCCTCTCTATAATGAAGAATCTTGAAGGATAGAAGTCCTATTGATTTTGGGAAATAGATGATGAAGTGTGTCTATAAGAAATATCTTGGTGCATTTTCATAGTCTTTAGTTTTGGATAATGCTTCTACCTTGGTTTTTACAAACTTTAATTGAGTTTGAACTAGAGATTTTGTTGTGCTTCTATTACAACATTCATGGTAAATTGTAAAAATGAAAGATATTATTGATTTATTTAGATCGAATGTTGGACAATATAATTAGTAAATATAATTAGAAAAATAAAAAAACAAAAAAATATAATTAGCAAAATTATTTAAGTACATTTCATACACTTAACTAAACTGACTTCATAAAAATATCTAATATCTAAAATATGTATGAAGATAATAAAACTCTAATATGCTTTGACCTCTTTCAGTATCAAACTCCAAGATAAAGAGTAGAAGGGGGGACATTATATATATATATATATATATATATATATATATATATATAATAAAACTCTAATATGCTTTGACCTCTTTTAGTATCAAACTCCAAGATAGACGTACTCATATAAAGAACTCTAACAAAAATACACATAATTATTTACAACATTGTAGGCATTAACCCATTTTTAAAGTATATAAGATTATGTAGGGATTTCTTTAATCATATTTATAAAACAACGACCACAATAATTTCTTAAAGGTATGGAGGATTATTCTAATATATTCTTTGCTTTCTAGTAAGATCTCTAAGAACCTTGCAAGATTCGTCTTTGAGACATGGATTACCTTCTAGTGTTAACAGATCTACAAACTTGCAAGATTCGTCTTTGAGACATGGGTTACTTTCTAGTGTTAATAGATCTATTAAGTAGTTTTCCTTTCTTGGAATGAATTAGAAATCAAAACAAAATTATCTAACCATTATATCCATCTCATGATTCTATTATTACCTTTTTACTAACTACTTTTCATGCTTTAACATATTTGGAAATCAATTTCTTTTTATCTAACCATTATATCATTATATCCATTTCATGAACAAAATTATCTAACCATTATATCATTATATCCATCTCATGATTCTATTATTAACTTTTACCAACCACTTTTCATGCCTTAACATATTTGGAATACACTTTAGATTTATGTAGATAGTGAACTTTACTAGTTTTAGATAAAGGGAAACCTTTATATTAATAATTTGACAACGAAGACATTCTTATGGCTAGAGGGGTATTTAAGTTTAACATTTTAATTTCACGATGCATATATCTAGATTATTTATGTTTCTTCTCTTGTCTCAATTAAGACATAATGCAGGGATAACAACTGCTTGCCGATGTTTTTATGGAATTTACCTGAAAAAATTATCCCTTAGTTGTTTATAGCAGGGGTTGTTAGCAGAGGCAAGCGACCATAGGATTTTGTGGAGGATTTTTTCGGTGTTCTTTTCAAGACTATATGCACCAATGCACATCTAAAAATACTGCATCGGTGCACCTAAATCAACCATGCACATCAGTGCAACTAAGTTGACAATGAGCATCGACACTCCTAAGTTGATTATGCGCACTAGTGCTCTTCCAAACCATAACACCTAGGTGCTTAACAAATAAATGACACCAATAACCACTATTACTATATAATACTAAAATATTGTCAGCGCTTCCCCAATAACAAAGCACACCATTCTCCCCTAATAAAAAAGAGTACAAGTGCAATAAAAAGTGCACCAATGCATCAAAAAATAACACCCCAATGGTTGCAATAACCACTATTAATATAAAATACTAAAATGTTAATTTTTTATTTTATAAGAAATCAAATCTATCACTATGCTCCCAAATAACAAAGCGCCTTGGTGCTCCCCCAATAACAAAGTGCATCAGTGCTCCTGCAATAGAAAAGTGCATTGGTGCTTCCCAATAACAAAGAGCACTGGCACTCCCCCAATAACACGACAGACTAGTGCATCCCCAATAATATATCACATCAGTGCATCCCCAATAACAAAGCGCATTGGTGCTCATATAACAAATGCACTAGAAAATGGATTTTTATAAATTAATTTTAAAACCATAAAACTTCCAAAGTGCAATTAGAAACCAATATAACCTAGGTGCGGTCCAGTAAAACATGCATCGACACATATTACTGTTGGGTGCCCTGTTAAAGGGTAAATTTAAAAAAAATAATAGATCAAATCAATGTGCTAAAACATACAGTGGAAAAATGAGAGGGAATTTTATGTTTTCAAAATGTGTGTTTATAAATAAAAACCCTAATCATTATTTCATTATTTTTCCAAAATTTAGAGGGGAGACTCGTGCAAGAGAGATTTACAAGAAAAGTCTTTGAAGTGGGCAAAGCTTTTTGAAGAACCAATTTTACATACAAATTTGCACAAGATAAAATTTCAGGTATGTTATTTTATTCTATTCATCATCTCAATATTTCTTCTTTTTTATTCAAACATATTCCAATGTATTATAAAAAAAAAAATAAAAGGGTTTCATAATTACATTCAATAATGAAATTCCTAGATTCCTCGTTTTTTCTCTTAGTTTTCTTTTCTATATTTCAAAAATACATTTTTTTTTAAAAACACATTTTTTTAGGAATTTTTTACTTGTATATAGGGCATTTGGTATCTATTGCAATGAGATCACTCATTGCATTGGATCTGAAATCATGTGGATGTAAGTTTTCTTTTAAAAAAATAATTATGCGGTCGTGGTTCACACAGTATATGAATAGCGCACCGGTGTCAACCATGCGCACCAGTGCTCATTGTTTTTTGTTTAATAATAACTGAAATGCATCGGGCTGTTCCATAATAACAAAGCACGTTAGTGCTTCCACAATAAGAAAGTGCACCCGTGCTCCTCAATCATAGAAACAAAATGTTAAAATAAATCAATTAGTTAATCAAATTAATTTTGGTCTCCTAAACTAAATTTGATCTCAATAAATGGTTATCATTATCATCATATATATGGTTATGTCTAGTCCAAGAAATTAATCAACTAATTATCACTAATTTTATACACTAGTGACAAATTATTCATTCATGTTCTATATTACTTTAACTACTATATAAAAAAAAGAAAATTAAATATAAAATAAGTGTCAAACTAAAAATAATATATGTTTTTGTTATAAAATCAAAATTATGATTCAATGCAAATTTTTTATTTGACTACCAAACTAGATCACATAATTCGTGAATTTAGAAAAAAACTATAAATTTTTTATCATTGCCAGCCACAAAAATTGCTAGTTTGTGAATCAATTTTACGGATTTCATGCATTAATTTGGGACATTAGTTTTTTTTTGTGGAAGGTGGCTTGATCTCAAAAGATTGAGCGTAGCATTCCACCTTCCATCAACAAAATCATCAAATTCTTTCACATTAAATCAAATTTTTATATATTTAATTATAAAATTTTGAATTTTAAGATTTGAAGTTGAGTGGTAGATTTAAATTAAATTTTATTAAATTAAAAAAAATTGAATTTTAAGATTTAAAGTTGAATAGGATAGCAATTTTTTTTTATATCAATTGAGCTAAACAAACTTGACTTATTCAATTCCAATTTTCAATTTAAGAGTTCATTTTTATCTTAAAAAATATTTTACATTTATATTGCATACACAATAATTAAATGTATATTTTACATTTATATTGCATACACAATAATTAAATGTATATTTTACATTTATATTGCATACACAATAATTAAATGTATGTANTTAAAAAAAAAAAAAAAAAACCTTAAAAATAAAATTAAAAATAGTGAAATATAATTATTTAAAAAGTAAGAGAAGGTTTTATTACATAAGTGGTTGGAGATTTGATGGCACTAGAAGTTGAGCTAGTAACCTAATTAAATGTATCTACAATTGAGATTTGATGGCATTAGCACTTGACCTAGTAGTTTAATTAATTGTATCTAGATGGTACTAGCACTTGACTTAGTAGTTTAATTAATTGTATCTACAATCGAGATATATATATCTTTTCAAAAAAATAAAAAAAACTTTTAAAATAAAATTAAAAAATAATAAATCATAATTATTTAAAAAGTATTGGAAGGTTTTATTACATAATTAATGAGAGAGTTGATGTCATTAACAATAAGAAAAATAATAAAAAATAAAAAATAATAACAAAGAGTAGTCATTCTCTATATACATACATATTTACCTGATAATATCTAAAACATTAAATCAAGATAGATCCATCTTAAATTCTGAGTTATTAACTATCAAACATTAAAGAATTAATACATGACATCTGATTATATAATAAAATAATTTACACCTTAAAAAATTTGATTAAATTAAATATTTTTACTGTAATCTAAACTTTATATGTTTTTTTTTACTTTTTCAAATCACTACAAATCAATTATTGGTGAAATCCAAATTTGTTTTGTTTAAATCTCATTTTTAAATGCACAGACAAATTCAGCACTGTCAGAAACCCATGGAACACCAGGCATGTGTAATCTAAACCACTGAACTCTGCAATTTTATCCATCATTTTACATTTTTAACCTTATTTAAAAAAAAAAAAAAAACTAGTTGAAAAAAAGGAGCTAAAAAATTAAGAACTTAAAACTTTTAGAATATGTCTTTACTGAACTTTAAACACATCCAGATAGTCTTAAATTTTATTTTATTTTTTAAAATGCTACCAAATATTTTAAAGCCATTGTATATACTTATTACATCATCATTTCGTAAGTTGCACTCTCTTTGAGAGCGGCTACTGCCCTGTCATACTGTTCAAGAAAGGAGTTAGCCACTTTTGCCGAGTACGAGTAATTTGACCAGTCAATAATTGTGTCAAAGAAGTAACAGCAGTGGTTTCGGTTGGTGGAGTTTACCACGTATTCAAAGGAGCAGAGCCAACAGCACAGGCAGGGTCGACCTTTCCCTGTTGACTCCCTCACGTAGGTTCAGGCCTTTAATGAAGGTAAAATTAAATTTATATAACTAATGTTTTTATTTTGTAATTTACATATTTATTTTTTTCTAACAGGCTTTCATAGTTCGCAATAATGTAGTGAAATTTTTACAATAAGATAATATGGAGTTTTAAAACGTTTTTAGTAAATATTTTATTCATCATCACGGAAATGAGAAACTGATGATGAATAAAATGTTCACTGTGAACATTTCAAAACTCCACATACAGTATTATTCCAAAAGTTTAGCTAATACTAATAAATAAATTAAAATGTCTAAAAATTAAATTAATGAGAAACCTATGATGAGTAAAATGTTCACTGTAAACGTTTCAAAACTCCACATACAATATTATTCCAAAAGTTTAGCTAACAATAATAAATAAATTAAAATTTCTAAAAATTAATGAGAATTCATGGTATCCTTATCTATCAAAATGTAGGGATTCTGCAAAAGCTCGTTAGATACAAAATTTCAGCTTCTTGAGAGCCATCCAATGCTTTGATACCATGTTTTAATCTTTTTATTTTCATTTAAAAATGCTTGAGTCTTTTGTAGTATCAAAATTAAAAAATGCTCGAGTCTTTTGTACTATCCAATAACTGAGTAGGCCCGAGGTTCAATGTCACGTTCGTTTCTCGCTATGACACATAAATATGGTGCAACAAGATATTCCGTATGTAGACCCTCATTTTCCTTCTTTACATTATCTTCGAAGCACTGATTCTGGTAACAAGAATTTGGTATCTGGTAACAATAGTTTTGTATCTCGCATTATGCTCTGAAAGATGAGGCGTCCGCGAACTGTCTAGAAACACCCAATTTTTTACCAAAAGGCCCTGGACAATTTATCATGAGAAAACGAAACTGTGCTTTATATATTGATAATTGAACGATCTAAACATTTTATAAAAGCTTTTAAAAAGCTCAGTATACTCTTCCATCATTCTTTTGATATTTTAAACTTCAATTTGTGGTGAACATAGCAATAGCGAGTACACGCTATCTGGTTCCTTCATGAATAACACTGGATAAATTAATTTATGTTGGAGTAAACATAAAGATCAAAGAAGATTGTAACCTTCTAATTACCATTCATAAATAGCATACTTTACAACATTAAATAATAATCCATTTCTACTGGAGATACTATGCATGCATTCTCCCTAGATTGCAGCACATTTTCTCTTGTAATTAAAAATTAGCAAATTGTCTTGCTAAACTAATGCAAACATCATATATTAAGATTTAACGTAGGTTCCATCTCCCCTTCAGATTAAACTGTAATGAAAACATCATATATTAGCATTTTGTACTGTAGGTTCCAGTACCATTTTAGAGCCTTCAAGGATCAGTTTGAGTGCCTGCAGAAGCAAACCCTGCGCAGTGAGCTGGGGTAAATGGCCCTCCGCATCAAGAACGATAACTGAATTCATCTTCCCTCCAAGGCTTCCCTGCATGTGGTACGGGACGGCCATGGGAACGACTATGTCCTTAGCAGTCTGGATAATGCTACATGGGGTCTTCATATCCCATAATATGCTTCTCATATCATTTTCAAAGATGGTCTTGGCCACTGCAAGTGCAATTTCAGGCTTCATATTCATCATTGTTCTCCTGAACTCTTCCACTACAAAGGGCTCGTCGACACCAACCGCTAGAGAAGCAAAACCAGAAGCCCATGCTGCGTAGTCAGATTTCAAGGCATGGTAAATACTATCAACTTCCCCACGTTCAAATCCTCCATGGTATGAATCGTCATTCAGGTACCTGCAGAAATAAGAGACAACATATCAGACGAAGCAGTGATTAGGTAAGCCACATGTTCAAGCCAGTACAGAGGACTTTACTACCTTGGCGAAGCGCAGAGTAAGATTAATCTTTCAAACAATTCTGGTCTTTCGATGGATGCAAGACAGCCAACCATTCCAGAGACAGAATGACCAACATACAAGCACTTGTCAACCTTCAGCTCATCCAAAATGGAGAGAAGATCGGGCAAACAGAGAGCTAAGTATATCGATCGAAATCAAAATTCTTTGGATCAACTTTGCCAGAGGATACCATATCGAATACTATGACCTTATAATGAGCCACTACGTATGGCAGAATATATTGCCATGCCGATTGGTCTGCTCCAAATCCATGCGCTAGCACTAGAGTAGGCTTGCCGGAGCCTATTACTTTCACATTCAAGACGCCCAACAGCTTAGATTCCTCAGCCATCTTATGTTTATGAGGATCGTAGCTTCTACGAAGACACTGATGCAACCAAAATAAAAAGCAAACAAAAAAGGTTCTAAATATTTGTAAAAGCACTGATAACCTAATTAATTTACAGAAGTGATCCTCCAATCTAGCCTGCTAGCTGTGTACGTTTAGCAGGAGATGGGTGCCTAATTGGAATGAACTATAGCATGGCTTGATGAGTTTGTAAGGACAAGGGAACCTGGTCTATTGGCACTGACTAGACATTTATTTATATACATCTTTTCACAAGAAAGATACAAAGAAGTCATCTTTTAGCAGCGACGCGATTTGAAATGGGTGGTTGTTATCCACTTTGACTGTAAATAGCTTGACCTCATTCATTCAATATTATATACACTACATGCTCTTGAATAATACAATTTTTGCAAGAAATATCGCGATCAGCATGAGATGTCGCCGGGATGAGAGGCCATTAAATCACTGGTTAGGATGACATCTCCCCGGCCCTTGAGATTATGCAGCATTTCTGTTGTTGACGTTCATATTTCTTATATTCTAAGCTCAATCCCTTGAGCGAATATTAATTCGCATTTAAAATTTCAAATTTGAAGGCCTCCGTTGCCTAAGAATCCAAAAAATTGATGTTAAAACGATGTTATAACTTTTTCCATAAATTACGAAATATAGAACACACCGTCCCTCCTGCGTGAATTTAATAATCAACTAAACAAAACATAAATTATTATAAATAATCAACTAAACAAAACATAAATTATTATAAATTCATTTTAACTAGACATTAACAATGAAGATTTTAATTTATTATAAATTCATTTTAACTAGGATAATTAACATTAACAATGAAGATTTTAGGGGTTAAATTTGGTTATGAGCTAATTTATATGTTTTTTTTTAAATTAACCAGTTTTCTTATTTTTTTTAAATGGATTGAACTAAATTTTATAAAATAAAATTATTTTACTTAAAAATGCTAAATTTTTTTATAGAATTTATATTAAATTCTTAGAAACTTGAATATTTAAAAAAAAAACACTAACATTTTACAGATTGCATATTAAAAATTAGTAAGATTGATCAAGATTTATACACCTTAATATAAATTTCCATCTTGAAATTTTTTCCTATTTTAAATAATTTTATTAGGAATAAAATTATCTTTTTTATAATGCAGTAGTATAAATGTTCTACTTTTTGGAGGTTTTTTGACAATTTTTTCCGTTTGACTTTGCTCGAAATACGGTGATGAATGGTTGGATCTGCATATTTGAGTGGCTAAATTTGTATAATCCAAATGCTATATTAATTTTTCATCATACTGAATCCATTTATGCATTCAGAAATGCAATTTAAACAATAAAAAACAATGATTTTGTTCAAATTTACATTGCAAAATTCCGACCAAAAAACTCAAAAAATAAAACGTTTAGCTAAAACATTTTATAATTCATAGTTATTTTTTTACCATTTTACATTTTAATACAGTAGCTTACGAAGAAGTGAAATAGTTGATCTCACTAACTTGCAGTGTCATATTATTAGATGTTTATCAAAGGGAATTCGATATTAATGCCTCTAAGATTTTCGATGGTTTTCATGGAATTTCAGTAGCATCCTTAACAGTTAATATTCGATGGTCTTATGGTCTGGGTTACTGTACAGATTCAGTGTTGATATAAAATTCGTTTCATTTATTTACCTCTTAATTATCTTTATCATTACTCTTTTGACCTTATTTGTAAATGACCTTATTCGTTTCTTTCCGTCCACCCTGGTTACAAGGTTAAAATATTATCCAAAAGTGCTATAGATGTAAATCTAGATTGAATGTGTAAATCATCCCAAAATTTAATCAGCTCAAGCATATGTATCTAAAAAAAGATGTTTGCAAATATATTAGAAAGGTTAATGTTACTTTAAATTTGGTTTTCATCTCCTCGGATGGGGTGATATGGCGATCCACGTGAAGATCAACCTCGCGTACATTTTCGATACTTGGTGGCCACGCAGGTGGATGGAGTTTGTTAAATTCGGGATTTAATTGATAGTGATCTAGTTGACAATTTTTCACTATGTGCTAATCGATAACACATAAATTCAGGGAGACAACAGAGCCTCAAAATTACACTTGAATTCTCAACACACAAACTATTTGATATATATTAAATCTCGATGCAATGCAAGCAGTTACAAAGTACAATATTGAGATGAGCCTTGGCTCAAATAACTTCTTTTGTTGACTTCATAGACAGAGAGCTTGTGTTCAGAATTTTTCTAGTCCTCACCTATCTTCATCTGCTATTTGACTAACTAAAGACTTAGACTTATATGAGCTACGACTGAGACTTCCTTCATAAGTAATATTGACTCAATATTAAAGGCTACCATTAATATGACCGACTCTCAACAAATTAACATAACTCGAGAAGATAAGATCAACTTCATTAATTTAACTCCCCTCCTTGTTGATTGATCAAATTTATCTTGAGTAAACATGCGAGTTTGTATTTGCAGACTCAGTGACATTTTTACTGATTGACTATTCAGCTGATTCAAAGATCTACTACAAAATAACTCACTGACAAATCAACTGAGACTAAAGCTCACCGCCTTGTAATTACTATTTCCAACACTCCCCTTTAATTATAAGTAAGTGGGATTACAAAAAATGTACATCAAAAATTTGAGTTTACATTTTATTGTCACTTATATGTTTCTACACGGACTCCTAGACTACTGCGCAGATGCTGAAATGGATCTCTTTCTAAAGCCTTTGTAAAAATATATGTGACTTGTTCTTTTGATCTATTAAACTCTAAATAGACCACATTGTTATTCACCAATACTCTAATAAAATGATACATTGTATCAAAGTGCTTAGTTTTCTTGTGTAACACATGATTCTTTGACAACATGATGGTGGAATTGTTCTCACAAAATAGTGTAATTGGTTCCTATTGTTCCTGCAACAAACATTTTAACATTCTTCTCATCCAAAATGCTTGACAAGCTATGTTTGTACCTACAACATACTATGCTTCTGTTGAAGAAAGAGTCATTATGGGATACTTCCTTGATGCCTGTGATACCATACATGTTCCAAAATGAAATGTGTACCGAGAGGTACTTTTCCTGTCATCTATGTTGCCTCCACAATCACTGTCAGTGTATCCAATGAGTATAATATCTTCTGAAGTGGATTACTTAATGCCAAAATATTTTGTTCCGTTCACATATCTCAGAATTCTCTTTCCTTCCTTTCAATGTGATTTTTTTGGAGTTTCCATGAACTTTGAAATCGGGCTCACTCCATACATAATATCAGGTCTTGTCATAGTGAGATACATAAGACTTACTACTAGTATTTTAAACAATGTGGGATCAACCTTTGACCCTTTATCTTCCTTGCTTAACTTTAGTCATGTTATGACAAGTGTTGGGGCTGAATTTTAATTTATCATATTGAATCTTTTCAATATTTCATACACATACTTAGACTGTGAAATAAATATACCAATTTTGGACTGGTGAACTTCTATTCCCAAAAAATATCTCATGAGCCCCAAATCACTCATTTCAAATTCATCCTTCATGACTAACTTAAATTCTTCGATGCCAAAATTATCTGTAAATATCAAATCATCCACATATAAGCAAACAATTAACATATTACCTTTCTGATTTGCTTTGATGTACATTGTTGGCTAACTTTCACTTCTTTGAAATCCATTCTATACAAGATAATAATCTATTCGACTGTACCAAGCTCATGGAGCTTGTTTAAAACCATGCAGTGCTTTCTTCAATCTGTACACTTTATCTTCTTGTCCTGGAACCTCATAGCCTTGTGGTTATTCTACATACACTTCTTTTTCTAAGTGTTCATTCAAAAATGTTGACTTTGCATCCATTTAGAAAACCATCCATATGTTATGCACGACAATGGCTAACACAATTCTAACTATGTCCATGCACACAATTGGTGCAAAAGTTTCATTGAAATCAATTCCATGTTGATGTGTAAAACCTATTACAAATAATCTTTCCTTGTGCTTCTGCACATTTCCTTTTGCATCTTGCTTGGTTTTATAAATCCATTTGACACATATCACATCCTTGTCTTCATGTACATCTACTAATTTCCATGTCTGATTGTTCTCTATGCTTCTGATTTATTCATCCATGGCTTGTTCCCATACATCATCTTTGACCATTTTTTGAAAAGTTAAAGGATCGTCTATTTGTGAAAATAGAGGAAAAAATGAAAAAGAATTTGATGCGTTTTCATTATAGATGTCACATAGACTTCTTGTCTTCCTTGGTAATTGTAGTGTACCCTTTTACACTACCCAGGTTCACCCAACCTCTCAAATCATCATTCATTACATGGATGTAAAAACAAATGCATTTAACCAGAATTAAACACATAAAACTCAGAGTAAGATATATGGATACTTCTATAATTAAATGTTCCATAGCATTCGTCATTAATTCATTGACACAGCGGAAAACATGATACAAAACAACAGAGTCATGTCAAATGTATTAAAACATAGTTTAGATTACTTATCTTTCATCAGCTGGAGAAATCACCAACCAAGTGCAGGCCTTCCACGAACCTCCCAGCCTTAGACCACACTATTCATCAGCTCAACAGTAGGTCACCCCCGAGCTGGGACCGAGCTCCACCCCAAGGCAAGGAATCTAAACTCAGGCTGAGGTTACAG
>ML779446.1:577754-595379 GCA_009831015.1 Picea engelmannii
TGTGGACGCTCAGTCCCCCATCACTCTTTCATCGTGGTCGGTCTGCACTGGCGGTATGTACATTTTATTAATTGACCTGCATACATACAAGTATATCACAGGCTCCTGGCCTTCAACACTTAGGCTCCCCTGACCTAACAAAAGACATAAGCCTACAACTTATTCAAAACTTGGCTCACCAGCCTATAGAACATATTTACAATTCTTTTGCATATAACATGATCTGTAATGGGGCTCGGCCTTGGGGACACTATAGTAATAAACTTGGTAAAGTTGGATATGGAGATGTAGAACTACTCTGACTGCTTGTTGATGTTTGTTGCGCTCTAGGTGTAGAATGTGCACCTGTTGTTCCTACTGGAGTATTTTGCGTTGTGATTTGCGTTGCAGTGCCAGATGTAGAAGGGAGTGCGCATTGAATTGTACATGGAGTTTGAACCACCTCTTATTCTATTTCATCATGCTCCATTGCATCGATAATTTTGACTATATTTGTTATGTTTCCATCCCATGCTTCATTCTCCACAAACTAAAAAATGCGGCTGATTATGACTTTTCTTGTGATAGGGTCATATAGCTTGTATCCTTTTGTTTCTTCAGAATTCCCAAAAAATACACATTTCTATCATTTCGTGTCCAAGTTCTTTCTCATCTCATCTGGAAAATGTGTTTATGTGACACAACCAAAAACTTTTAAGTGCGCCACATTATGCTTCATACTTGTCCAAGCTTCTTGAGGAACTATGTTTTTCACACTCTTTATCTGACATTTGTTCAAGATGTATACTGCAATTATTACTGCCTCAACGTAATACTCATTTGAAAAATGCTTGGATGCCAACATATTGCGCGTCATTTCCATGACCGTTATGTTCTTTCTTTCTGCAACACCGTTGCGTTGTGGTGTATATCACTTGGTGAATTGCCTATAGATGCCATGATCTTTACAAAAGTTTTGAAATTCTTTTGAAATGTATTGTCCTCCTCCGTCAGTTCTTATAAACTTGATATAGTAACCACTTGGTTTCTCCACAAGTGATTTAAATTGCCAAAAACAACCTAATGCGTCAAATTTATGCCTTAGGAAATAAATCCATGTCTTTCTTGAAACATCATCAATGAATGTTAGAAAATAAGTATTGACTCCTATAGATGGAGTTTGCATTGGTCCACAAATGTCTGAATGTACTCTTTCCAGTGCAGGTTTTTCTCTGTAAGACTTGCCAACTGGAAATGATTCTCTATGTTGTTTTCCAAAAATACATCATTCACATATCCTTTCTATTTTTTCAATCAATGGAAAACCTTTTACCATATTCTTTGTGTGTAGTAGCTTTAGACGTCCAAAGTTCAAATGTCCAAATCTAAAATGCCATAAGCAAGAATCATCTTGTACTTCAGATTGAAATGTTGTCTTCATCTTTGCGCCACTTTCTCCTTTCTTGATACTGCGCGCATTGTTTTCTTCATTGGAACTACGTGCACTTTCTGTTGTAAATGCACTGTCTAACGACACATCTTTTTCTTTGCCAACAACTAGCATTGTATTCCTCTTCTTGGAAGGCTTCAATGTCAATGTGAACATTATGTTGCTTGTCATCTAGATTCTTGCAATAAGCTGATTGCTTGGGAATCTATTCATAATCACAAAATGATTATCTTCCATGTAGATTATGTATCCTTTCTATAACAATTGTCATGTTCTCATTAAATTATGTTTCGGACCAGAAACATAATAAACATCATGCATAACTTTTTATTCTCCTTGCTTAGTTAAGATGTTTATACTACCTTTGCCTAAGATAATGACTTGGATATATGTTCCAAGTGTAACCTTGGCTTGGACTGACTCATGAAAACTAGAAAACAATTTTATGTTGGTTACCGTAGCCCAAATCTAAATACCGTATGGCACAGGAACTTGGTTGATAAACATTACATTCAACTGGAGATACTAAAGGCATTTCCTCAGCGTGTGCCATAAACATAGGATTGGTTTGGTTATTTTCTCTGTATGACTGATCTTGACCTTTCTTGTTCTAATTATACTATCTCTCCCTACACTCATATGCATAATGTCCATACTCTTTACAGTAATGGCATTGAATCTTTGAATTGTCAATTCTTTGACCACTTGGCTGATTGGTATTTGGGTTTTGACCTCTTCCACCAGTGTTTTGAGGACTTCTACTATGTCCACCTCTGACAAAACTTCTTCCTATGCCTCTAAAGTTACCTCTGCCCCTTCCTCTTCCACGAGTTATAAATGACTGCGCGGAAAATTCATTCTCTAATGACATACTTGACCTATTCAATCTGTGTTCACGATTAATGAGGGATGTTTGTGGTTCATCGAAACTAAATTGACTCAAGCCTTTGCTCTCTTATAGAGTCACAACTAGGGTATCAAATTTAGGAGGAAGACTCCTAAGTACCTTCACAACAAATTTTATTTCTTCTATGGTTTCACCATGAGACTTAATTTGATTTATCATGCCAATGAGATGGGTATAAAAAGAATCTATTGAATCAAAGTCTTTCATTCACAAAGTTTCAAAATCTATTCTAAGAATTTGCAGTTTTGAAGTCTTAACTTTGACAATACCTTGATAAGATGTTTGTAATATGTCCCATGCTTCCTTGGCTTTCTTTGTTGATGCAACTCTTGGGAGTATGCTCTCATGCATGACTTTATGTATGTAAAACATCTTATTTCCATCTTTCTTTCTTTGATCTTTCAAGACATCATTCTTAGCTTGTGTGAGGGCATTGTATGTTGTGTGGTCTACTTTTTCCATGTAGCCATTCTCGACTATATCCCATACATCTTGACCTAGGAACAACACCTTCATGGTCAAGGACCATAACTCATCATTATTGCTTGTAAAAGTGGGAGGTTGCAACTTTGAGGTAGAATCCATATTTCAACTTACAGTAGAGTTTCTGCTCTTAAACTTGTTCTGATAGAACCTTCTCTGATTAACTTGCTTTTGATCAACCAGCTTTGATACCAGATATCGAATCTACAACGTGCAAGGAAACCGTGCACAATGCAGTTTCAAATACTGTGTGCCACAACTTTGTCGTTGAACACTCAAGAAGTACCGCGCAATGGGAAACCTACTGGAATTTCTGTGCGTTGTGATAAAATATTTGAAGTAACAATTTTTCACTATGTGCTAATCTATAACACATAAATTCATAGACACAACAAAAGCTCAAAATTACACATGAATTGTCAACACACAAACTACTTGATATATATTAAATCTCTAAGTGTTGTGCATGTGCACGGTTACAAATTACAATACTGAGATGAGCCTTGGCTCAAACAACTTCTTCTATTTACTTCAGAGACATACAACTTGTGCTCAGACTTCTTCTACTCCTTTGTTGTTGTTGTTTCTTCTTCACAACTCTGTTCTTTCTACCTCTTTTCATTTGCTATTTGACTGACTAAAGACTCAGACTTATATGAGCTATGATTGAGACTTCCTTCACAAGTAGGACTGACTCATTAAAGATGACAATTAATAGGACTGAATCTCAACTACATAACAGAGATCGAGAAGATAAAATTGGCTTCATTAATTTAACTCCCCTTCTTGCCGTCTGATAAAACTAATGTTCAGTAAACATGTGGCTTTGTATTTGGAGACTGAATGACAATTTGACTGACTGACTATTCAGCTGATTGAAAAATCTACTAACAAAATGACCCGACAAATCGACTGAGACATAAAGCTCACCGACTTGTAATTACTATTTCAAACAATCCAGGTGGGAGGGTGACACTTTATGCTGGTTAGAGTCTGGTTTGTTCGCCCATCGCAAATCTCTTCCATCCAAAAACGATATTTTCATATCACCTTTCCCGAATTGAGGGAACTCTGATCTACATCATGCCTTGCATCCGAGAATAGGGCATAGCACTCAGAGGTACTGGGTCTTTCAGAACTTTTGAGGTCCGGAGAGGGAGTCCTATGTCCTCGTCCAGTGACACGAACAACGAACCTAGCAATATGGTGACCAGGTTGATGAGAAACATAGCCATTTGGCTCCATTTGACGGCAAGCAAGATTCAACGAAGAATCCTGACAATGCTATGATTTAGGGTTGCATGGTGGGACATCTAACATTCAACGAAGAATCCTGTCATTGCAAACGTGTGGGACATCTAACGGAATGAAAAAATGCAAACGTTCAATATGAAATGCTCGGTTATCTAATAGTCTTCTACCCTGGGCTATCCAATATGAAAGGAACGGATAACCAGAAAATGGAATTTTCATGAGTAAATTTAAACGTGGTAATCTCAAATGTTAATCATTTAAACGTGTAAATGTTAAAATGTAAACAGATTAATGGATGTATTAAAAAATACAAGAAAGTTATGAAGACTAAATCACATTCATTAATTTGGAAAGAAAAATATACTAACATCTACAATAGTTAGCTATCATATTAAAATTTTAAATTAAAAGATGATTAATTATACCCATTACCAATAAATATACCCCTTCCCCCTAATTAAAAAACAATCCAAAGTAATTCCAAAATTAAATTAATCCGTAGTAAACTTTACTTATTGAACTTGGCCCAAAAAATCGTTGCAAAATTAGACCCATAATATTAATGACAAAAATGCAGGTTTGGAAATTAAAAGTAGAAAGTTGCTCTGTTGTCCGACAGTCACATCAGAGATGTTTCAGTTGATTCGTCATTGCAATTTGCCTTGCAATTATTGAGGCTCGGGTATTAGGTACATTATCTACACGCTGGACCATTAGAATCTGAAAAGCCAAGTCCTGTCTTATCTGCCGACTGCGGTTCTCTGAACTTTCTTTCACGGAATGCTGCATCGATTTTATGAGTTTGATAAGCGCATTCACATGGTGACAAGCAGCCAGGAAATTGAAATTACTTATTAAATTTGATCGTTTCGATAATTCCATTTGAAAATAAAATCATTAAATTTGACAATTTGAATAACTTCATTATTAGTTTAAATCCATTTGAAAATAAAACCATTAGATTTGACAGTTAGAATAACTCCATTATTATCACTTTAGAAAGTTTAAACACACAACGATAATAATTTTTGGGTTTTAATTGTATTTAACAGTTTATGGGTTGAACAGTTTATAGCTTTTAATAATATCGACAATTTGTTTGTCAAATTTTATATCTTGTGATAAGGGTTATGTAGGTCTAAAGAGTTTGAGTAGGTATAAAGATTAGTTTGAGGAAACTTAATTAATGGTTAAGAAAATGTCTTTTTTTTTTAAAACATGAGATTTGACAGTTTGAATAACTCCATTATTATCATTTTAGAAAGTTTAAACACACAACGATAATAATTTTTGGGTTTTAATTGTATTTAACATTTTATGGGTTTAACAGCTTTTAATAATATCGACAATTTGTTTGTCAAATTGTATATCTTGTGATAAGGGTTATGTAGGTCTAAAGAGTTTGAGTAGGTATAAAGATTAGTTTGAGGAAACTTAATTAATGGTTAAGAAAATGTTTTTTTTTTTTAAAACATTAGATTTGACCGTTTGAATAACTCCATTATTATCACTTTAAAAAGTTTAAACACACAACGATAATAATTTTTGGATTTTAATTGTATTTAACAGTTTATGGGTTTAACAGTTTATAGCTTTTAATAATATCGACAATTTGTTTGTCAAATTTTATATCTTGTGATAAGGGTTATGTAGGTCTAAAGAGTTTGAGTACGTATAAAGATTAGTTTGAGTCAATTTAATTAATGGTTAAAAAAATATTTTTTTCTTAAAAAAAAATTATAAATTCAAATCCAAAAAGGAATAGGTATGTATACTTCCATACTTTTTTAAGAAAAAAATCAATAACTTCGTGTAAAATTGAACCATAAAAATTTAAAACAAAATTATTTACAAAAATAAAAAAAAATAAAAAAGTGTTTTGAGTATATTATTTTATAATTTCATTACATAATGATAAAGTGTAAGTATATATAAGTACCAAAAGTTTTGATAATCTGGTATAAGTAATACTCGATTCATTCCGTTCTTTTCAAAAATATACTTTTATTAGTATAAATTCTAATTTAATTCTTTTAAAATTAATCATAATCAGATGCCTGAGCATGTACATATGCCGCTCATGACTAGATGATTATATAAGCATTTTGAAAAATAGACATAGGAGGAACGTTTTGGCCTTTTTCCCTATTCCGGTCATTGTCGTGACTTTTCCAGCGACTCACTCCTCCAAACACTGATCTTAACTAGCTTGCCACCGCTCCCCATGGTTCAAATAGGCCCCGCTTACATGGATACATAAATTAATTTCACTCTGGTGGATTGACGTACGCGTACATGCAACGGCCTCCCAGAACCCCTTTGAAATTTGGTCTGTATGCTCGTCTGATTGCTCCCGAACGTTGCTCGTAGATCCCCTATTTTGCAACTGTCATTGAAACCACTTACGTACGCGTACATGCAACGGCCGAACCCCATTGAAATTTGGTCTGCATGCTCGCCTGATTGCTCTCGAACGTTGCTCGTAGATCCCCTATTTTGAAACTGTTATAGTGGAGACACATAGGTGGGATGTGATAAATTGTGAAGTAAAGAGAAATGTAGAGAGAAAATAATAGAAAATAGGATGTTTCCCCTTACCCTTAGAACTACAAATCTGAGTCAACCATATGAACAAAGTGCATCCACCCTGAATGAAACTATGGTTTGGTATACAATATTTGGACATCTACCATTTCAGAGTCTAAGTCTTCTTCAGAAAAACTCCATGGTCAAAGGTCTACCTATCTTTAAAGAGCAAATTCCCCCATGTGAGTCTTGCATACTTGGAAAACATTAAGAGAACTAGTTTTCCACAGACTTCCAATCAAGCCAAATATCATCTTGAACTTGTTCACACTGACCTATGTGGACCAATGCAAACAGAGTCAGCCATGTTCAATGAGTTGTCCTACACTTAACAAATTATGTTTCAGATCTGGTACATGATAGACATTGTTTATGTCTTTCTTTACATTCTGTTTAGTAAGAATATGAACAGTTCCTTTTCCTTGAACTTTGACTAAATAATCATTTCCGAGTGTAATATCAGATGAGATTGAAGAATCAATGCACGAAAGTAATTATTTGTTACCTGTCATGTGATTGCTGCATCCACTGTCTAGCAACCAAAGACCCTTAGGTTGTTGTTCAGTCTTGTGGCATGAAAGAAACATACCTCCTGAGTTTTCTCCCGTGTGATTTGACACATGTGCTCTGCCTGAGAGCTGATATACTTTATTCTTCTTGCATTTAGATTCATAGTGCCGATACTTTTTGCAGTAATAGCATTGTATGCTTGTTTTGTCATTTGATATTTTCCCTCTGCCTCTGTGAGGTTGGAAATTCTGATGTTGATTTTGTTGCTGATGTCTTTGACCTTGGAAATTTTGATTTGGATATTGATATCTGTTACCTCTAGTGGAATGAGAGTTATTTTGATTGCTCCCTCTTCCTTTGTAACCTTTGCTTCTTCCTCTACCTCTTCCTCTGCTGAAGGAGAATTGAGTTTTGAAAGCATTGGAGATTGACTCATCTGTGAGATGCAGTCTGGTCTCATGTGTCACCAGAGAACCAAGTAATTCTTCTGTTGGAAATCTTGACAGATCCTTGGATTCAAGGATTGTTGTTACAACCATTTCGAATTTCTTTGGTAAACTTCTGAAAATTTTCTCAACAATTCGTTGATCAGTGATGGCTTCACCAATCAGTCTGATCTGGTTCACGATTCCCATGACTCTGGTCATGAACTGATCCACATTTTCGGACTTTGTCATCCTTAGAGTCTCGAATTGCATCCACAAGGTCTGCAGTTTAACTATTTTGACCCTTTCATTTCCTTGATAGGAAGATTTAGGGATTTCCCAGGCCTGTTTGGAAGTACTAGCACCTGTGATTTTTGAAAAAATCGAGTCATCCACAGAATTTTGAATCCAGAATTTATCTTTATTTTCTCTGTTTCTTTGTGTTGCCTGAGCAATTCGTTGTGGATTTGTCATGGCAGACAGGGCTGCTGGATCTGGTTCCACGTATCCAAGATCCACTAGTTCCCAGCACTCTTGTTCTTGCAAGAACGATCTCATCCGAAGAGACCAAAACTCGTAATTCTTTCTAAGAAGAATCGGACCCTGAGTTGGTCCTGAATTGTTGGACGATGCCATAAAAAAAATTGCAGAAAAAAAATAGAGGGAAATTTCGTATTTACCTCCGATCGCCGAAACGTCGATTTGCCGATGGCCGAAGAGAGCTTATCGGCCTTGAATTGGCCTTTGTCACCATGAAATGTGACCACGCGCTTTAATGTTAAGACACTACGGGCTTTTCCGGCTCTTTGTATTTCAAATCGCCTAAATGCGAAAAATTGCCTTTGGACAATTCAACGGTCCAGATCTTGAGTGATCTGACAGTCCAGATCTTATGTGATCTGATGGTCCAGATCTTATCGGGATGTCGCGAATGGGGACTTCGTGAACCCTGATAACGAGTTCTTCTGACTCCTCGATTCCCCGATCTCCGATTTACCGCTGGCGTCGTCCTTTCGGGAACTTTTCCGATTTCTTTGATCTGCGCCACGCGTCCTCCTATGATGGACGGTCCTTATTGCTCCTCGCAATTTCACGATTTGATATGTTCCAGACTTATCGTCTCCAGGATCCGCGATTTGCCGAATCCCGTAATGCTGATGGACTCTGCTTTCGGGAAATTTTTCGAAAGCCTCGATCTCTGCCACGCGTCCCAACAGATGGACGACTCAAGTCTGTTTCGGGGGTTTCCCCGTAGAGATTCCCGATCCCCTGTTTTGATGAGATGATGTCAGTTGGACCCCACAATGAAGCTTTCCTCATGTCGGGATTTCAGACTTCGGAGTTCCGAAATACTTGTGCTTCTTGTCCTCAGGATTCACGATTTGTCGAATCCTGATATGCCGATGGCCCTTTTGTATTCGGGACTTTTCCCGAGTCCTCGGATTTACGCCACACATCCGCTTAATATGGACGGCCCTGATTCAACCTAGGGATATCGCAACTTGCAATGCTCCGTTGACACAACTTCTCTGTCAACTTGAAACCTCGAATGTCGAAACACCGACGGTATCCACGATGTCCGCCACGTGTCTGGTCAAATGGACAGCTGAGATCTGATCGCTATTTCGGGAATCACGATTTCACGAGTTTAGAGCTCTTGTTACGACGATCTTTCAAAACCACGAACTCCGATATGCCAATTTGACAACACTCGTATCTGTTTCCACCTGTCCTCTGAGATGGACGGCTCACAAGTCCTCTCGGGATTTCGCATATCGGAGTTTTTGGAGTGCAATTGCCTTTGCGCGTCCAACTCCCGATTATCGATTTTGCGATGGGAGAGATCGACGACTCATAATATTTTGCGATCCAACATTCCAGAATGACTCGTGATTCGCGATTTGCGAATTCTCACGACATGTCTTCTGACCTTTACACCTTGCGAGTTAGCGAAATTCCAATATCTCGCCACATGTCTCTTGATGGACGGTCCAGATGATGTCGGGACTTCACAGGTCAAAAAAGTTCCTTGGCGCTGCAGAGGATTAAACCTCGTACACTTTCTCGCTGATTCAACGGCTATCGGTCCTCTGCGCAGGATCTGACGGCTGAAATTCTTTTACCTTTTCCACACTCTCCTCGTCCCTTCTGAACTGGTTTCCCGCTTCAGATCCGTTCTCAGGATGAATCTTACGGCCTCAGTGGCTATTCTTTACTCCTGTGGAGGAAAGATTCGTGAATCTTTCAAAGATTGAAAGAATTTCACGAGTTCTTCCTTCTCTGCTACAATCTTTGACAGATTTGAGCAAATTTCAAAAAACTTTAAACGATGCTGCCTTCTGCAGCAATCTTTAACGATTTTGAACGAATTCTTTGAGTTCTTTAAACGTTCTTCCATTCTGCAGCTCTTCTTTGTCAATCTTTGACGATTCTTGAAAAAATGTGCAAGAATCTTTAAAGTTTCTTCTTTCTCGGTCTCTGCTTCCTCGTTCTTTCGAGTGTAGTACGCTCTTCTTCCTTCGCAAGCTTCCTACGTTGATATTTTGAGAGTATTGCAGACAACTCTCCAAGACTTGTGAAAAGTTTTTGTCGCGTTCTCTCAAGATCCGTGAAGCTCTGCACTGTGAGGATCGTGTTGTTCTCCGAACTCTGTGAAGAGGCTTACTGCTGAAGCTCTAATACCATGATAAATTGTGAAGTAAAGAGAAATGCAGAGAGAAAAGAATAGAACAGTAAACAGTATATTCAAATGTATGAAGAAGAGAGATACAATTAGAAGAGCATACTATGCAATTTAAGATGGCTGAGCTAAATAGGCTCAAGCTAAACAAGAATAGAAAGTACAGTTGTCCAGTACAACTGGCAGTGTACATTCAGACTATTGAGGTTACATTATATTTAACAGGATGAAGGATAACACCAGGTCTTTATCCTACTCCAGTTTCTTTTTTCTACAACTGTCATTGAAGCCGTACTCGGTTATTGAAGAGAATAGTACAAAGGCCTCGGACGTGGGACGAAGGATAGCACCATTCCATTTTCAGCCAACGCTTTTTCAAGTGAACGATAGCACCATCCCACTCTTCTTGGAATTGCTTCTCAAAATTTCCATTTGCCTTTCTAACAAAGGTAAGCTCAGTGCTAGAAATGGTTTCCCTGATTTCATTTGCTTCTATTCGTTTGTTTGGACTTGTTGGCATCATCTTTAGGCATTTCTTATGCCGCCTTCATAGTAACTAAACCTAGAATCGAACATTTTTCCATCTCCTCCTCCAATTACATGTTCGGAGGTGTTTTCTCCCTTAATACTTTGTTTTTTATTTGAGTTTGTAAACTCATTTGGTTCCTTATCGTAATCAATGAATCAATTCTGAAAATATTTTTGAATAGAAGTTGACATGGTGTATTCAGAGGTGTTCTCTGAGTTAATACTTTGTTTTTTATTTGAGTTTGTAAACTCATTTGGTTCCTTATTGCATTTATCATATTGTTTTTAATTTGATTAAACATAGTAATTATTTTATTTTATTTTATTTATTTAGTGCATGGATGCGGAGTGTGCGTGAAGTTTATTTACTGTGCGAAGTTTATTTACTACGCGGAGTTTGCTGGTTTGCGTCGTGATTGCATGAGCCGGAAGTGGAACTCTGTTCTGCTCTTCGTTTTTCACATTTGATATCAGAGCTGCCAGTCTTTCCGACAGAGCATCTTGTTAGTTGCTCATTTCAGAGCAGATAATTTTTGTTGATGCCCAATTTCACTTTCCTATTTTCCTGCCTGAAGGTTTATTTGATTTTTTTCAAACTTATATGAATGGTTGTGTCTGGTAGCAGTTCTTCTCAGATTCAGGTTCCTGTCCTAAGCGAGAATTCATATGATTCCTGGTATATTCAGATGAGGACGATTTTGCGTTCTCACGATTTGTGGTCTTATGTTATTGATGGTTATGCCGAGACAGCTGATGCTGCAGTAGAATTGGCTCTGTCTAATGCTGACCATGTTTTGCTGAAGGAAAACAGGAAGAAGGATAACAAAGCTCTTGGATTAATCAAGCAAGGGTTAAACGAATCCATTTTTATGAAGATTGCTATCTCGCTGCATCTTCGAAGATGGCTTGGGACATTCTTGAAACCTGTTATCAAGGTGTGTCCAAGGTGAAGACAGTGAAGTTGCAGAACTTGAGAAGGGACTTCGAAAATCTAAAGATGAAGGATAATGTAAGTGTTGACACTTTCATGACTCAAGTAATGAGTGTTGTGAACTGACTCAGGTAGTATGGAGATGATGTTGAGAATACAATATTTATTGAGAAAGTGCTGAGAAGTTTTCCCAAGAAGTTTGAACCTATTGTTGTACCCATAGAGGAAGCTAAAAATTTAAGTCTAATGCAAATTGATGAATTAATTGGTTCTCTTGTTACTCATGAATCTAGCATATCTAGATATGAAGAAGGATCAATGGAGCATGCTTTCAAATACCAACTGCATGTTACCAGAGGTAGAGGAAGGTTTTATAGTCGTCGAAGAGGAGGTTGGTTTTTTGGTCGAAGGGACAACATAATTGAATTAGAGTCTGAGGAGAAGTCCCAACACAATCCTCCTAATTTAAGAGGGAGCAACAACAAACCTTGGTAGGAAGAAAATTAGAGGTATGATAAAACTAAAGTACAATGTTATTATTGTAAGAATTTTGGGCATTTTGCTAACAAATGTTGGAAGAAACAGGTAGATGCTGGAAAGCATTCTGCACATATTACAAATGAGTTTGAGGATCATCAAGATCTTGTGTTTTTGACCTGTAATGTCACTCAAGAAAGTGAAAATGATATTTGGTTTTTGGATAGTGGTTGCAGTAACCACATGACTGGTAATAAGGATTTATTTTCTTCTATTGATACTAGTATTCAGTTTGAAGTAAAACTGGTAAATGACTGTAAGGTTATAGTTAATGGTAAAGGTGTAGTTCTAGTCTACACTAAGAATAATCAAAGAAGAAATATTGATGATGTTTGTTTCGTGTCTGGTTTAAAATAAAATCTTATTAGTATTGGACAACTGATAGAGAAAAAGTACATAGTATTCTTCAAGAACAAGGTATGTACAATTTATGATAAATTACCCAGCAAACGCAAGAGTTGAGATGACCAAGAATAGAATGTTTCCACTTGTTATGAGAAATGATTTAAGTGGTTTTTGAATGATTATAAAGATGGAAGTTTAGATGAATCTTGGCTATGGCATTTGAGATATGGTCATTTACATTTTGGTGGCTTAGATCTGTTACAGAAGAAGCAGATGGTAAAGGGGTTTCCCTATATCCAGCAACCTCCAAGCTCTTGTGAGAGCTATATACTTGGGAAGCATCACAGAGAGAAATTTGTTTCAGGTGTTTCCTACAGAGAAAAAGCTCCATAGGAAATTGTCGACACAGATTTATGTGGACCTATGCAAACACCTTCTTTAACAGTTTGTGTTTATTTTATGACTTTCATTGATGATTTCAGTAGGAAGACTTGGTTGTATTTGTTGAAATAGAAATCTGATTCTTTTGAAGTTTTTAAGAGGTTTAAGTCTATGGTTGAAAATGAGAGTGGTCGAACCATTAAGATCCTAAGGTATGATAAATGAGGTGAGTATAAGCTGAGTGAATCCATTGAATTTTGTGATCATAATGGAATTAAAAGGCAGTTTACTACTTAATATACTCCACAATAGAATGTATTGACTGAAAGGAAGAATCAGACCATCATGGACATTGCTCGAAGCATGTTGAAAGAAAAACATCTTTCAAATGAATATTGGGTAGATGCGGTTCTTTGCTCTATTTTTATCTTGAATATAAGTCCGACCAAGACCGTGAGGGATCATGTACCTTAGGAAGCTTGGGATGGTAAGCCTTGCAATGTTTCTCATTTCAGAATTTTTGGATGTGTTGCATTTGCGCATGTACCTGCAGAAATGAGGAGGAAGTTGGATGACAAAAATGAGAGATGTATCTTTGTTGGATACAGTGAAGAGTCTAGGGAATATAAACTATACAATCCCATCACCCAGAAATATGTAATCAACAGAGATGTTCAATTTAAATAAGATGAAGCCTGGGATGGAAGTATTGACAAATCAATTTTAGAGGGAGATGTGTTACCCCGTGAAGATGATGATGGATCTGAGCAGGCTGAAGGAGGTGGACAGATGGTTCCACATGCACATATGCCTGCAGCAAGAAGTCCTACAAGGGAAGCACCTGATTTCAACCCATCTCAATTTATAATGCCCATAAATTATGAGCGTGGTGAGCCATTTGGACATGGTGGACATCAATCAGATTCACAGGTAAGTAGTGAATCAAATCCCACTTTAGCTTCATTGAAAAACAAATTTAAAGGCCAGAAGACTAGAAGCTTAAGATAATTGTATGATCAGAATGAAGAAGTAGATTAGATTTCAAATTTTGCATTAATGGAATGTGATCCTGTAAGTTTTGATGAAGCTGTTAAAGAGGATCTCTGGATAAAAGCAATGGATGAGGATATTTATTCCATTAAAATAAATAACACTTGGGATCTTGTAGATTTACCTAAAGGTAAGAACAATATTAGTTTTAAGTGGGTTTATAAGACTAAGTTGAATGCAGAAGTGAAGTTGAAAAGTACAAGGAAAGACTTGTATCCCAGGGGTTTAGTCAGCAACCTGATATTGATTACAATGAAACATTTGCTCCTATAGCAAGAATTGACATGGTGAGGATGGTCTTAGTTATTACAGCTCAGAATAAATGGATCATGCATCATATGGATGTTAATTATGCATTTTTGAATGGATGTTTGGAAGAAGAGGTTTATGTAAGACAACCTCTGAGTTATGAGATTGATAAACACAGAGATAAAGTTTACAAGTTAAGAAAAACTTTATATGGATTGAATCAACAATCCAGAGTTTGGTATAGCAGGATTGATGAATACCTGATCAATGTTGGATTCAGGAGAAGTCCAAGCGAACCAACTCTGTATACAAAGGTAAACTAGAAAGGTAAAATTTTGATTGTTTGTTTGTATGTTGATAACATGATTTTTACTGGAGATCTATCTGTAGATGATTTTAAAAATGCCATGAAAACAAACTTTGAGATGACTGATTTAGGATTGATGAAATATTTTCTTGGAATTGAAGTGGATCAATCTGATGATGGAATTTTCATTTGTCAAACTAAATATGCAAATGATGTGTTGAAAAGGTTTATAATGTTGAATTGTAAACCAACTGCAACACCTATGGAAACTAGTATTAAACTTAGCATGTATGATGAGGGATCATATATTGATCCAACTTTGTATAAAAGGTTGGTTGGAAGCCTTATGTACTTAACAACAACAAGACCTGATATCATGTTTTTTGTAAGTTTGATTTCGAGATTCATGGAAACTTCGAAGAGTACTCATTGGCAAGAAGGAAAGATGATCATGAGACATGTTGTTGGAACAACTGACTTTGGTATCCGATACACGTCAAGTTTAAACTTTGAGCTGATCGGATATACTCATAGTGATTTTGCAGGTTCCATGATGACAGGAAAAACACATCTGGGTATGTGTTCAGTCTTGGATCTGGAGCAGTGGCATGGGCATCAAAGAAACAACCCATTGTGATTGTATCTTCTACCGAGGCAGAGTATGTTGCAACAAATGCAGCTACATGTCAAGATGTATGGATGAGAAGGGTCTTGAATGAATTGTTGCATGACCAGAATGATGCAACCCAAATTGTCTGTGACAATAAATTTGCCATTGCACTGTCAAATAATCACATCTTTCACAAATAGAGTAAGCACATTGATACAAGGTAGATCTGAAGAACAATTTGCAGACATATTTATGAAGCCTTTGGGAAATGAATTATTTAAAATCCATAGAGGAAATATTGGGGTCTACAAGTTGTAATACATTGTTTACAACAATTTTGTTTTACATATTTTCAGTTTTTTTTTTCTCTAAAATGATTAAGAGGGAGTATGTTAGGATGTAATCATTTCACTGCCTCTGTGCAAACGGTAAATCGGTGGCTTGACTTTTCAAGACTGGAGACACCATCGGTGGATTTGTTAGTGGTGGTCGCCTTAACCTTTGCAGGCCATGAGACACCATCACCGCCTTGATTAATCTTTTTATACGATTGAAGAGGCTTTTTCGTTTGTATATATATATACCTGAAATGGATTGTAATCGATGAATCAATTATGAAAATATTTTTGAATCGAAGTTGCCATTGTGTATTTAGAGGTGTTCTCTCCGTTAATACTTTTTTATTTTATTTGAGTTTGTAAACTCATTTGGTTCCTTGATCGCATTCGCCATATTGTTTTTAATTTGATTAAACACAATAATTATTTGATTTTACTGATTCCCATATTTACGTGGAGTTTATTTAGTGCACGGATTTTATTTATTGCGCATGGTTTACTTAATGCGCGAAGTTTATTTAGTGCATGTATTTTATTTACTACGCGGAGTGTGCGCGAAGTTTATTTACTGCGCAGAGTTTATTTTTTTGGTTTGCGTCGAGTGATTGCATGAGCCAGAACTAGAGCCCTGTTCTAGGATTCATTTTTAACAATTTCTCCTATCAATCGGGAATCTTCCAAAGGATGTCTGCCCAAGGATGTCGATTTGTGGTCTAGACATTCTGGTACAGCTTCCACCTGTGATGGATAATTAACAACAAACACTTTATAAAAGTGGTTGATATACGTTTATAGACGATATTTTTTACATTTTCAAATTAATGACGTGGATCAGAGTATATCAACCACTTTTATAAAGTGGTTTTTTCTAGTATACAATTAATTAAATGACTTAAACGACATATTTCCATGTCTTTTTATGTTCATCAAAATGAGAAGTTACTATCCACATTGCGATGACGTGGCTATGTTCATCACATTGTGTCGTCAATTTATATTTATCACATTGTTCATCACATTGTGACCATACTATGTTCAACAGATTGCAACATTACTATGTTCGTCAAACTGCAACGTTCCTATGTCCGTCACTATGCGACGTTACTATCTTTGACTAATACATTACAATACTATGTTTGTCACAATGTAATGTCTGGTTTTGTTCATCAGATTGCAACATCGGGGCATGTTCGTCGCATGACAAGGCTTGTTTCTGTTCGATACATTATGAAAATAAAGTTTTGTTGAAGATTTAAAAAAAAATCTAAGTGTTTCCTTTGTGAAAAATATAGAAACTTTGAACTCATGCGATATATTACATAGAAGAAAACTTAAAATCATACTTGTTCTAAGGACATTGATAGCATATGATATTGAACTATAAAATCTATCACATCCAAATAAACATATATAAAATTAGAGTATGCATTTATGCATTCCTCTTTTTTTGATGTTACAAATTGGGGTAGTCAGTAAAAACAAGTCACTAATTATAATCCATTTTGTGGCATTGTTTAAGTCATTTAAGTCACTAATTGTAGTCGATTTTGTGATATTGTTTAAGTCATTTAAGTCAATTATATTTACTTTAAACACTTTTTTTTTCTTTTTAAAAAACAAATAATATAATTAAATGACTTAAATGAGTTAATGTAAATAAATGAGTTAAATTACTTAATAATCTCTTGATAAATTTAATATAATTGACTTAAATGATTTAAATTAAATGAATTGTAATATAATATGAATTTAATGACTTAATTATTTTATAATGACTTAAATTTTAAAATAATATTTTACTTATATTAATAATATAAGCTCCAAACTAAATATTATATGACAAAAAATTCATATTATATGATGATGATGACGATGATTAATGTCCACTAAGACCTAATTGGTCTATCGGACCTTAAGAGGGTAAGTGATTACTTGTGATTCTTTAGAATTTTGTTTCTGTCCTCGAAAAGCATTAAGAGAAGCTTTCCAAGATCACCATACTTTTGTTGAGTTAAGAGGTTAGGAAGGTTGGTAGTGTGATCAATATTTTGAAAATGAGATCTAATATGGGTATA
>ML779446.1:597257-622682 GCA_009831015.1 Picea engelmannii
CCTTGGCTTCAGCCTGTGCGCACGTCTGGGAGAAAGCTCAGCAGCATGCCAAGGAAAAGGGGTGTGCCTCGACGGGGCTCGAATTGGTATGCCCGTAAGGAACAGCGGCAGCGCAGGGAGCAACTCGAACGCGCTCTGGTTATTGCCACTTCGTTGCTGAGACAAAAGGCTCGAGCCGAGGAGAAGGCTCTGCTTTCTACCATCGCAGAGAAGGAAATTGGCTGCAGCAATCTGGGAACCGTAAATTTGGAGGAGCAATTGAAGCCGGTATGCATTGTCGAGGAGGATTTAACGCTGGAGGAACTGTCGACCATGGAAGCGCCAAGCGACAGAGTGAAGGCTGGCAGTGGGGATGGACATCACACTTTCAGGATGGATGCCGAATTGCATGGTTGTATCGTTGAGGAAGAGGCTCCTTGGCAGAGCATGGATACACCGTTTGATGCTGGAGACGCGCAGGGTGACGAGAAGAAAATGGAGGAAAGGAGCGGTGGGCAGGATGACGAGAAGCACAGCGTGCCCATCGACGGTGGTGACATGCATGGGTTTCTTTCACGCGAGGAGCACCTGTCATTGTTGTTCGAGCTCCGAGGCCACATGGCTGACCTGGAGCACCGTGCACACATCATGGGGCAACGCCTAGACATCCTGTTCGATGCCCATTCTGACGCTCCAACACGGCGCAAGCGTCCACTCTGCGCGCAGTCTTTCGCCATCCCGGCTGGCTCCACGTGGAAGACCAACGAAGACAACAGGTCACCAATCACATAGGACTTTCATGTTTTATGGTTTTAGCTTTATGTTACTGTTTTATATGCCACTAGACTTCAGGCACCTGTCCTGGTTTCCTTCGGGCAGGACAGGTGCCAATGGATTATAGCTGTTTTTGCCATGTTTCTATGCTGGTTTCCGGTCTCCGGCAGCATTCTGGACGTTCTAGACTCTTGACCATGTACACTCTGTTACAGATTTTTGATAATATATAATAGAAGGATCCTCCCCTTTTTTATTTAAAAAAAAATATATATTATTTTAATGATTTAATTATTTTATAATAATTTAAATGATTTAGATAATTAACAAAACAAAAAAATATAAACTCCAAACTAAATATTACATAATTAAATATTCTATATTATGAATTAATATATCTTTTGTGTTAATATAAAACTCCTTAAATTCATTTAATAATTGTTTTATAATGATTTAAATAATTTAAAATAAAATTTGAAATATATTAAAAATATAATCTCCAAACTAAATATTATATATTATAACTTAACATCTCTTATGCCCTAATCTTAAAAGTTGTAAAATGACTTAACTATATTAAGCTCCAAACTATATTATGACTAAATATATGTTATGAGTGAAACTATAATATATGTTATGAGTGAATCTAAAATAAACTGTAGCGCCCCCTTTTTTTGGCTACCAAGGTTTAACCGCTATTAAGAGAAGGTTATAACACCACTCTATACATAACCCATTTAAGCACAGAGTAAAACATATTATTTACTTCTATAATTAATAATCCATAGCATTCCATATTAATTCGTATACACAGCGGAAATCATGATAACATAAACAGTAGAGTCATGCAAAACGTGATAAAAACAAAATCAGATACTTATCTTTTAATAGTGGTAGAATCCACCAACCAAGTGCAGGCCTTCCACGAACCTCCCAGCCTTAGACCGCACTGCTCATCAGCTCAGGAATGGGTCACCCCTGATCTAGGACTAAGCTCCACCCCAAGGAAAGGAAATCTAGGCTAGGTTGAGGTTACAGGGAAAACAACACATAAAATATGGAAGGATTCTTCCTAGGATGCCATCTTACGCCCACTACTATCAGACTCTCATTCCCCACATGCATGTTCCGACTGAGAGTATACACCTTCACAAGCACAGTCCATCAGTGCTAACCTCCCTCTCTGGGTCTCGGCAACAGGCCGGATCAAGAAGTCTCAGAGCCTGAAGCTGGTGCTGGACACTCTCTGGAAGAAACCTCTTCCAACAACATCCACCTCCCTCACCTAGAGAGAGATCACACACAGGCTCAGTCACAACTCGCGCTGGCCATCAAGCCACGTACAGTCTAGATCTGCGTGGTTTCCATAGCCAACTCGAAATACAAACATAACCTCTCAAACAGGCTCAACAATGGCTCGAGGCCTCACAGTGATGGTTCACAGGAATGCGTGATGAGTGACTCCTTCAGGGGTCGACACAGAATCCACGACTCAGAACAGAGGGTGAGACCGACTCTTCAGAACAACACAAGCTTTCCCACTAGTTCAACAATGGCGGAATGGTTCAGGGTCTCGGCTTCGGAACAGAGCCTCCACGCATAGGTTCGATCAGTCGGACAGAGGATGTGCACGGACTATCAATGACAATATGGGGTTCTCGACTCTCAGAAACGCTCGCGGTATTGTTGCAGAGGTTGGGTTGGTCATACTGTTCAGCGCTCCCTACACGCTCAAGTAGCCGGGTGGAATGGAGGAGGAACCCTTCTCATGGCTCACCCTAGCCATTTTATTCGCATGCGTCAGGGTTGACACTTGTCACCCATGAAACTACATGTGTTCCACCAGTACGCATCTCCCTTGCATCTTCTCCCTTTGCCATAAACTTAGGATAAAACATAAAATGCACATGTCTTTTGGGAAAATATTAAAATATTATTCCCAGGCTTAAGCCCCCTAGGCTTAGCCCCTAGGCTCAACACTTAGCCCCTTTTTCCACCTTCCAGCCCCTAATTCCTTGCCCACCTTATGGATGCTTAGTCCCCCTTCACTCATTCATCGTGGTCGGTCTGCACATGGCGGTGTTTATATTTTATTAATTGTTCTGCTTGATTACATATACAATAGCAGGCTCCTGGCCTTCAACACTCAGGCTCCCTAGCCTAACAAACACATAATCCTCTAGCTTATAAAAACTTGGCTCACCAGCCTTCGAATCATAATTACAATTCCTTTCAGAACATGGTTTTAAATGGAGCTCGGCCTTGGGGACACTACAATCCCCCTTCCCTTATTTTTGCATTGTCCTCAGTGCAACTTTACACAACATCTGTAAGCTTTTCAAAAAGATGCGGGTACTCTGCCCGCATAACATCTACATGCTCCCATGTCACATCCTCAGGACCGTACCAGGTCCACTGGACCTTTACAATCTCTATAGCTCGATTCCGGAGTTGTTTTCTTTTCCTGTCCAATATGCGCACAGGATGCACTTGCAGGACACCTTCTGGTTCCACCTAAATCACATTCCAATCAATAACATGATTAGCATCAGGTACATATTTCTTAAGCAGTGAAACATGAAACACATTATGTACAGTCATAGATGCAGCTAATGCAAGCATGTATGCAACCGTCCCAATCCTTTCCAGGATCTCAAATGGCCCACAAAATCTTGTTGCCAACTTGGTGCAATTTCCCAGCTTTAGGGAACTCCTGTTAGTTTTCACATTCAGGAAAACATGCTCACCCACTTTGAATTCTCTATGGGTTCTGTTACTATCATCGTAACTTTTCTGCCTGTCCTGGGCAGCTTTTAGATTATGTTTAATTCTTATCATTTGATCTTCCATCTCTTTGAGTAGCTTAGGCCCAACTACTACTCTGTTAGCTGGATTATCCCAGCTCACTGGAGTGTTGCACTTTCTTCCATAAAGCGCTTCGAATGGGCTCATCTTCAATGATGCATGATACCCATTATTGTAGGAAAATTCTACCAAATGCAGGTAGTCTTCCCACCTAGATGGTTTATCCATCACATACATTCTCAACATGTCTTCTATTACTCTGTTCACTCTCTATGTCTATCCATCAGACTCGGGATGATACACTATACTAAAGTTCAGATTCATTCTGAATCCTTTGAACAGTCCTTTCCAGAAATTCGAAGTGAATTTCGGGTCCCTATCAGACACAATTGTCTTAGGAATTCCATGCAAGCGTGCAACTTCTTTTAAAAAGATATCAGCAACATCAGCTGCTCTGTGGGTGGTTTTTAGTGGAATAAAATGGGTAGGTTTAGTAAGCTTGTCCACCACCACCATGATTGAATTATGTTGCTTGCTTGTTCTGGGAAATCCTGTGATAAAATCCATTGTTACCGCGTCCCATTTCCACTCAGGAATAGGTAAAGGCTGCAGCAACCCTGCTGGGTGCCTATGCTCAGCCTTAACCTTCTGGCACTCCATACATCTGGTGATGTATTCAACGATTTCTTTCTTCAAACCCGGCCAAAAATAATGGATTTTGACCGCTGCCATTGTCTTCTGATAACCAAGATGTCCATCATAAGCCACGTTATGCATCTCCTTTAGAATTGTCAGCTTCAATTCTTGGACATTGGTTACATACACTCTGTTTTTATACATAAGTAAACCATCAGCTCCCAAGGTGTAACTTTCCTTGGGCTGTGGTTCTTCATGCTGCTGTATCTTTGCTACAAGACGTTTGTACTGCAAATCAGTATTTGCAGCTTCCAAAATTATGTCTTTAATCTCAGTTTTGTACATGCTAATGGCTGTAGCATGTAATTCATGCACTTTTATGCTCAGTGCATCAGCCACCTTATTTTCTTTCCCTTTGATATGCTTGATATCAAAGTCATATTCGAACATAAAATCTAGACATCTGATTTGCCTGACATTTAAGGTCAGCTGATCAAATAAATATTTCAGACCTTTATGGTTTGTTCTCAACTCAAATCTCTTTCCCATGAGGTAATGTCTCCATTTCCTCAAGGCGTGGATGATTGCTGCCAGTTCTAAATCGTGAGTGGCATAATTCTTCTCATGTTCCTTCAACTTTTGGGATTCATAACGAACTACGAATCCCTCTTGGCTGAGAACTCCTCCCAGCCCCTCCTTACATGCATCTATGCACACTACGTAATCCTTGTTTGGATCTGCAATCTTCAGGATCAGAGCACTAGTTAGCAGCTGCTTCAATCGCTGGAAGCTACTCTCACATTCTTTAGTCCACTGGAACTTCTTCTCCTTCCTTTGCAAGGAAGAGATAGAAGGAGCTATCTTTGAGAATCTGGCTATAAACCTCCTATAGTAGCCTACCAGACCCATAAAAGATCTAACTTCTACCACATTCCTTGGCGCTGGCCATTCTTGAATGGCCTGTACCTTCTCAGGATCCACAACGATCCCTTCTTCAGATATAATGTGTCCCAAATAATGGATCTGCCTTTGGTAAAAAGAGCACGTGCTCAGTTTTGCGTACAACTGTTTTTCTCTCAACACCTGCAACACCATTCTCAGGTGTTGCTCATGTTCTTCCTCTTTCTTGGAATACACCAAGACATCATCCAGGAAGACTATGACAAACTTGTTCAAATAATTTCTGAACACTCCATTCATTAAGCACATGAAAACAACAGGCGCGTTGGACAGCCCAAACGACACCACCATAAACTCATAATGACCGTACCTTGTTCTAAAGGCGGTCTTGCTGATGTACTCATCCTTTATTCTCACTTGGTGATATCCTGATCGGAGATCTATTTTCGAAAATATTTTCACACCCTTCAACTGATCAAAAAGATCATCAATCCTTGGCAGAGGATACTTGTTCTTGACAGTGACCTTATTAAACTACCAAAAATCAATGCACAACCTCAACGTCCCATCTTTCTTCTTCACGATTAGGACCGGGGCTCCCCAAGGTGACACACTGGGGTGAATGTAACCTTTCTTTAGTATCTCTTCGAGCTGCAATTGCAACTCTTTCATCTCTAGCGTACTCATTCTATAAGGAGCCTTTGAAACTGGAGCTGCTCCAGGCATCAAATTTATAGAAAAATTGATGTCCCTCTTCAGAGGTAATCCAGGTACCTCCTGAAATATGTCCTTGAATTCCTTGAGTACTTCGTGGTCTTCCAGATTCGATACTACATCTCAGGATGCTTCTTCCACCCGAGCTGCAAATAATTGACAGCCTTTCTGGTAACATTTCTTCAGCTGCATGGCTGAGATTTCCCTCACAGCCACGGCTCTGGGAATTCCTTGGACTATTACCTGATTTCCCTCTTCGTTCATGCATGTGAAGCTCTTGTTACGAAAATCCAGAAGGGCATCGTGCTGGTCCAACCAGTCCATCCCAATTAAGCAATCGTATGAGCCTAAAGGCAGAATGTTCAGTTCAACCTTGGTGTTCATTCCTTTCATGTCCATTGAACAGGACTTAACCAATTCAGTGACCTTCCTCTTGGTCCCTGTGGCCAACTGCACTAACCAAGACTTCTCATGTTTTCTTCTCGTTAGATGCAAACTTTCCACCACTATAGGATCTACATAACTATGGTTAGCCCCTGAATCAATTAAAATAACAAGTGGTCAGTTGTTGATCTTACCTTCCACTTCAATCATGTGCGACTGAAATTCTTCTTGCTTGTTGTCTAGGGCTGCGTAGATCCTCGACATTCTGCTGCCCATATTTCCCACTGTTTCAGCTTGCTGAACCATATGTACAGTTCTCGCTTTACCATTTTTATGGGGACAATCTCTGTACTTGTGATTTCCTTGACAACCCCAACACTGAATGGTCATCTGTCTCTGTCTCTGTGCTCCCTCTTCAGTCATTCTCGACTCTCTAACCGATGGTTGTCCTTGAAGACTGTTGCTGAAAAAGGAAGGCTTGTTTCCCTTCTGCCTCTGTTCCTTCTTAAACTTCCTTTGATCATTCCAAACCTTCCAAAGGATAGGCCTTTCTCCTAGCTATTCATACAAACATTCCGCCTTTCTTATGGTTTCTTCCATGGTCTTAGGATCGTCATATTGAATCTTGTCACTCATGGAAGCTGGCAGTCCACTCATATATCTCTGAATCTTGACAGCCTCATCTTTGATGAATGGAACATACTTCAGTAGTTCTAGGAAACTTCGTTCATACTCATCAATAGTCATGTTTCCTAGCTTGAGTTTGAAGAACTCCTTCATATTTATGTCATAATACCTTTTTGTCAGGTATTTCTTCTCGAAATACCTCTTAAATTCCTTCCAAGTGACCTCTTTCTCTGTGATGTGTTGCACCTGTACAAACTGATCCCACCACATGGATGCTTTTCCTTTCAGTTGGTACATTGCAATTCTTCCTTCTACATGGGCGGAATAATTCTGCAGTTGGAAGTATTTCTTCATTCCAAGTAACCATGTCTCGGCATCTTCCTCCTTCTTATGTTCTCCATCGAATGTTGGAGGTTTAATCTTGTTCATATCCCCTTTCAATTCCTCATTTCCAGATTTTCGATGTTTTCTGGTAGGGGATGGGCTTGAAATACTGTGTGTCTTCCTGTTAGAATGTCTTTGGGAGTGACTAAGATGTCGTCTACCACTCCTCGACCTACTTATTCTCCCATGGGTTCTGCGAATCTCCATCGTACTTGAGCCTCTTCCCTTCTCAAGTTTCTTCTCTATTATTTCCAGGCTCTTCAAAAATTTTAAGTTTAATTCACCCTGCCGATTAATTCACCTTGATCAACGGTGCTCAAGTGAATTCCGGACCTCCCTTGCCATTCTTCCTTTAAATTGGGTGGGGGGGGGTCCGGAATAGTGTGGCGTGTGAAATGGGGCCCCCTCCTTTCCTGTTTACTTTCGTGTCGTATCTCCTCTCTGCCACCTGTACTCCACTTAACCGCACGATGGGGCCCGTTCTCTTTGGAAGTGAGAGAGGTGGGACCCAATGATGTCGTTAAAAGCGATGTGGACCCTCAAGAATGTGCCATGTGCCACCGTGGTTGTGGGTGACCACTGTGCTATGTGGTCCTGGAGGATAAAGTAAGTCGAAATTTCAGAAGTCGGGGTTTAGAAAGGAAAACAAGTTTGAAAGCCTAAGTTTTGGAGCGACTAAGATGTCGGCTACCACTCCTCAGCCTACTTCTTCTCCCATGGGTTCTGCGACTCTCCGTTGTACTTGAGCCTCTTCCCTTCTTGATTTTCTTCTCTATTCTTTCCAGGCTCTTCAAAAATTTTAAGTTTAATTCACCCTGTCGATTCCTGACTTTCATGAGTTTGAAAGATCATGAAAGTCAGGGATCGGCAGGGTGAATTAAACTTAAAATTTTTGAAGAGCCTGGAAAGAATAGAGAAGAAACTCGAGAAGGGAAGAGGCTCAAGTACGATGGAGAGTCGCAGAACCCATGGGAGAAGAAGTAGGTTGAGGAGTGGTAGCCGACATCTTAGTCTCTCCCAAAGACATTCTGACAGGAAGACACACAGTAGTTCAAGCCCATCCCCTACCAGAAAACATCGAAAATATGGAAAGGAGGAATTGAAAGGGGAGATGAACAAGATTAAACCTCCAACATTCGATGGAGAACATAAGAAGGAGGAATATGCTGAGACATGGTTACTTGGCATGAAGAAATACTTCCAACTGCAGAATTATTCCGCCCATGCAAAAGGAAGAATTGCAATGTACCAACTGAAAGGAAAAGCATCCATGTGGTGGGATCAGTTTGTACAGGTGCAACACATCAGAGAGAAAGATGTCACTTGGAAGGAATTTAAGAGGTATTTCGAGAATAAATACCTGACAAAAAGGTATTATGACAGAAAGATGAAGGAGTTCTTAGAACTCAAGCTAGGCAACATGACTATTGATGAGTATGAATGAAGTTTCCTAGAACTACTGAAGTATGTTCCATTCATCAAAGATGAGTCTGTCAAGATTCAGAGATATCTGAGTGGACTGCCACCTTCCATGAGTGACAAGATTCAATATGACGATCCTAATACCATGGAAGAAACCATAAGAAACGTGAAATGTTTGTATGAACATCAAGGAGAAAGGCCTATCCTTCGGAAGGTTTGGAATGATCAGAGGAAGTTTAAGAAGGAACAGAGGCAGAAGGGAAACAAGCCTTCCTTTTTCAGAAACAGTCTTCAGGGACAACCATCGGTTAGAGAGACAAGAATGACTGAAGAGGGAGCACAGAGACAGAGACAAACGCCCATTCATTGTTGGGGTTGTCAAGGAAACCACAAGTACAGAGATTGTCCCCATAAAAATTGTAAAGAGAGAACTGTACATACGGTTCAGCAAGCTGAAACAGTGGGAAATATGGGCAGTAGAATGCCGAGGATCTATGCATCCCTGGACAACAAGCAAACATAATTTCAGTCGCACATGATTGAAGTGGAAGGTACGATCAACAACTGACCACTTGTTATGTTAATTGATTTAGGGGCTAGCCATAGTTATGTAGATCCTAGAGTGGTGGAAAGTTTGCATCTAACGAGAAGCAAACATGAGAAGTCTTGGTTAGTGCAGTTGGCCACAGGGACCAAGAGGAAGGTCACTGAATTGGTTAAGTCCTGTTCAGTGGACATGAAAGGAATGAACACCAAGGTTTAACTGAACATTCTGCCTTTAGGCTCACACGATTGCTTAATTGGGATGGATTGGTTGGACCAACACTATGCCCTTCTGGATTGTCATAACAATAGGTTCACATGCCTGAACGAAGAGGGAAATCAGGTAACAGTCCAAGGAATTCCCAGAGCCGTGGATGTCAGGGAAATCTCAACCATGCAGCTGAAGAAATGTTACTGGAAAGGCTGTCAATTATTTGCATCTCGGATGGAAGAAGCATCCCGAGATGTAGTATCGAATCTGGAAGACCATGAAGTACTCAAGGAATTCAAGGACATATTTCAGGAGGGGGGGGGGGCATTAATAGGAAAATATATTCAAGCTTTTCAAAAAATTTCAAAAAGATGCGGGTACCCTGCTCGCATAACATTTGCATGATCCCATGTCATGTCCTCAGGACCGTACTAGGTCCACTGGACCTTTACAAGCTCTATAGCTCGATTCCGGAGCTATTTTATTTTCCTGTCCAATATGCGCACATGATGCACTTGCGGGACACCTTCTGGTTCCACCTAAATCAAATTCCAATCGATAACATTATTAGCATCAGGTACATATTTCTTAATCAGTGAAACATGAAACACATTATGTACAGTCATAGTTGCAGGTAATGCAAGCATGTATGCAACCGACCCAATCCTTTCCAGGATCTCAAATGGCCCACAAAATATTGCTGCCAACTTGGCGCAACTTCCCAGCTTTAGGGAACTCCTGTTATTTTTCACTTTCAGGAAAACATGGTCACCCACTTTGAATTCTCTATGGGTTATGTTACCATCAGCATAACTTTTCTCCCTGTCCTGGGCAACTTTTAGATTATGTTTAATTCTTATCATTTGATCTTCCATCTCTTTGAGTAACTCAGGCCCAACTACTACTCTGTCAGCTGGATTATCCCAGCTCACTGGAGTGTTGCACTTTCTTCCATAAAGCGCTTCGAATGGGCTCATCTTCAATGATGCATGATACCCATTATTGTAGGTCAATTCTACCAAATACAGGTAGTCTTCCCACCTAGATGGTTTATCCATCACATACATTCTCATCACGTCTTCTAATACTCTGTTCACTCTCTCTGTCTGTCCATCAGACTCGAGATGATACGTTGTACTAAAGTTCAGATTCGTTCTGAATCCTTTGAACAGTCCTTTCCAGAAATTTGAAGTGAATTTCGGTTCTCTATCAGACACAATTGTCTTAGGAATTCCATGCAAGCGTGCAACTTCTTTTAAAAATATATCAACAACATCAGCTACTCTGTGGGTGGTTTTTAGTGGAATAAAATGGGCAGCTTAAGTAAGCTTGTCCACCACCACCATGATTGAATCATGTTGCTTGCTTGTTCTGGGCAATCCTGTGATAAAATCCATTGTTACCACGTCCCATTTCCACTCAGGAATAGGTAAAGGCTGCAGCAACCCTGCTGGGTGCCTATGCTCAGCCTTAACCTTCTGGCACTCCATACATCTGGTGATGTATTCAGCGATTTCTTTCTTCAAACCCAACCAAAAATAATGGCTTTTGAGTGCTGCCATTGTCTTCTGATAACCAGGATGTCCAGCATAAGCCACGTTATGCATCTCCTTTAGAATTGCTTCAATTCTTGGACATTGGGTACATACACTCTGTTTTTATACAAAAGTAAACCATCAGCTCTTAAGGTGTAACTTTCCTTGGGCTATGGTTCTTCATGCTGTTGTAGCTTTGCTACAAGACCTTTGTACTGCAAATCAGTATTTGCAGCTTCCAAAATTCTGTCTTTAATATCCCAACTATATTATGACTTAATATATGTTATGAGTGAATCTATAATATATGTTATGAGTGAATCTAAAATAGATGTTTATGTACACCCTAAAATTAAAATTATTATAGAAACTCAATAAGACATGTTCTCTATTCATTGTCATTTGCATAAACAAAGTATAATGATTAATTACCATTGTCATTTGCATAAACAAAGCACAATGATTAATTACACACTAGAGAATTAGTTTCAACATCATATATTTCATTTAATATTTTATATTAGATAAAAAAATATAAAATACTTTAAAATATTAGATAAAAAAATATAAAATACTTTAAAATATTAGATAAAAAAATATAAAAATACTTATTTTAAGGTCATTCATGTGGGTAAATGTGTTTATATGTATTTATCTTATCTATTAATCTAAGTATATTTTTTCATTACCTTTATGTTTTTACATTCTGAGATACTTAAAATATTTACATTATTTGTAAATTTAAAGGAACTGCATTTTCAAAGTTATTTTTAATGAAGAATATTGTTTTCAGTTATGTAAGTCATATGAATTTGTTTTTATGAACTATTTGCATATGTTACAATGGGAAGTACAAAGTCTAAATAATACCCAAAACTCTAGAACTCTAGCTACTTTCATACCATGTAAAAATTCAAAAAAATGTGATAAGAGCTCGATGCATTAAGTGAACCTGCAAATCATATGCACAAGAAAACATAAATTGAAAATTGATATAATGACACAAAAGGATTATTCACCAAAACTATTTGGCTCTTTTAATAAACTACACAATGTAAACAAAATAAAAAATCAACCAAATTTTGTCTTCTTTATTTTGACATAAGTTATTCACGCCTTTGGAATACGTTAGCCTGCGATTTTTAAAATCTTCACACAACCATGGGTTCTAGCTCTTATGTGTGATCGACTTAAAATAAAAATTGTTCACCGTAATTAATATATATATATATATATCCAACCCCCTCATTTCTTCTTTTGCATGAGATAGGTTTTAACTATTTGCTTCGTATCCTATGTTAAAAAAGGTTAAAATTTATAGTAAAATTGGTGGATAGGTCAACATTGGTTCTAGTTTTTCTTGATATCTCGTTTCACAAAAATGTTAAAATTTATACCGTTGGTTAAGTCTCTCTTGTTTATGCTAATGTGTGAGTGGTAATGAATGAATGGATGAGTCATATCATATGATGGTTAATGCGTTTCAAGTGTGTGGCATTATAGTGCAATGTGTCTTTTATCTTGCTGTTAACCTAATAACAAGCATTCTCTCTTGTTGTTAACCTAATAACAAGTAGAAAGGGTAATTTTTTTTTAAAGAAAAGAGTATAATTTTCCTTTCTAATAATTTTTAAGATAAGATTATAATTCCTCCTCTCGAAGAACGTTGGCTTTAACAAGCTCCATGTAACACTGTAAAGCCAAATAATGACAAACGATAACATAGAAACCCAGGTTACACGTATAGTTCCTTATCCATGCTTCTACCAAATAAATCTATAAACTTGATTCTGGTGTTTTCTTCTCCGCTACCTAGACCTCCTAACAAATAAACCTATAAACCTGATTCCGGTGTTTTCCTCTCCGCTACCCAGACCTCCTGGCAGCCTCTCTCAAAACTCACCGGGAATGCCAATATTTCTCCTGTTGTTGCAGCACCAACAATGTTCTCATATTGAGGGAAAGCTAACTATTTTCTGTGTTTCTCACCGCATCAAGGAATCTCTATTCACGCTCTTAAAATTCTGCAAATATTATCAACTCTGAGAGTGGATTCCCTAGTTTATGCAAATAAGAAAATGGCTATGAACATATTCTTCCTACAAGTATGTACAATCTCATACCTAAATGCAACTGATACTCCTTGGACTGGAGAATATTAGGGGTTTCCTGGGCATTGTGATACCAAGATATATATTAGTATTAATGTATTCCACCATCTATTCCAATATCACAAATATTTAATTATTTTAAATGTAAAAAGTGGTTAATCAAAATGTTATCCACTTTTTACATAAATGTGGTTGATATGCTTAATTTAATACATAGGACACCTGTTCCTCCATTACCAACATAGGTTGTGCAGGAAAATATGAAAATCTCGTCAAATATGGCACCTATGATGCTTCATTGCCAACGTAGGCTATGTAGGAAAATATGAAAATCCCATAAAAATGACACCTGTGATCCTCCATTACCAGCGTACGCTATGTAGGAAAATATGAAAATCCCATCAAAATGACACATGTGATCCTTCGTTGTATGGGAGAGATGGAAAAAGGTGGTGGAAATGAATAGGTAAAGCAAAGTCAGGCCATGTAAAATGGATGCGTAAGAGGTAAATGAAAGATGTAATCATAGTTGTATATTTACATGGATGCGTAAGAGGTAAATGAAAGATGTAATCATAGTTGTATATGAAGAGGTAAAATAACACATAGCAGAGCTGATTACATCAAAACTAAGTTTACACAACTAACATAAAACCACGTGAATCTAACAACTAGGGTAATGTATTTGAGATTAAGCCCTATTATTAGATAAGGAAAAATGTAATGTGATAGAATGAAACTGAATTCTCTTTCAATAAGCATATATATATATTCAAGTGGAATAATTCTTACAATAGAATTGGTTTAAGTTTGGTTAGAATCCCTCAGAGGTTGTTGATAGATTCCTTCTACCCCTCTTTCTATGTTTAGAATAAGTTGGATCTCAATCCAACTATATAATTGTGTTGTAATTGTGTAGGAGGATAATAAAAATATTATTTGTGTGTAACTATCTTGTGCATTCTTTGCAATGTTAATTTTTTAATATGGTATGAGAGTTTCACTAGGATTAATCCCTCAAGGGAGTATCGAGGAAGATGTGATAGACATTGGAGTTGATTATCCGTACATATGTGTGGGAGTGTGTTTTGAGCGAGTGCAACTATAAGTGTTATTTTTATTTTTTGTATGTTTTCTAGTAGAGTCGTCACCTTAGGAGACTACTTGGAGGAGATCATGTGCAAGAAAATTGTTGTGCTTCCATTCAATTTTTATTTGTAGAGACCATTGCTATTTGTGAGGAGTGTGTCTGTGAAGAATCGTTCCATATCAGAACCTAATGAGATTAGTGACCCTGATTGTCGAAGTCATCCGAGGCGGTGAAAGAAAGAATCAGAGTATGTTTATGGTGCAACTATTGCCTTTGGTTTGAGGTCTGTCAGAAGATCATGAGATTCATTTCTTGTTTGTAGATCTATTGCAGTTTGTGTGAGAGAAGGGAAAACAATGATGGAGTCGTCGATGGTAATGAGATTTCTACCTGATACAAGTTGTCATCGAGAGGGAGTTAGTCCCTATGTAGAGATAAAATCCAATTGTCTACTGGAAGAGAAGTCGGTTGCAAAACACCTAGATTGTGGATACAGACTTAGTAGAAGCAGCGAAATTCGTTGCTTATGGAACAACACAGGTATTTCAATGAATGGATTGATATGGTTATTAAATTTAATAACAAAAAGCATGGCACATGCATCATAGAGGATTAATTGATGAAGAACCACCCAAAAAACATCTTAACATATCTTAAGCGAGTAGTTCTTGATGTATTCTGGTGCCATGTAAGAACATGTTCACTAGTTTGAAGTATGTTTACAAGTCTGTTAAACGCCGAAGATTCTTGTTGTACTTCGGTGCTTCAAGATCGTAGGTTATGCTTGTGTATATTTTTGTATATTTGTTTAAAGAAGGTCAGTTGTATGATTAACTCTTGAAAATATCCAGTAATTAGATCACTATCCTATATAACTTTCGAAATTTTCTCTTCAGCGGAATTCCATAGATGGTATTGCATCCATATGATAATTGATTATCGAGATTGTCCTTCAGGAGGTCGAAAAGCTTCAATTATACAAATTCTTCAATGATGGCCAGAAGAATTGTTATCATAAATGAGTTGAAAGGGAATCTCAAAGTTGTGGAGAAGAAACAACGTGTATCGAAAGGTTTCAGAGTGGATAGGAGCGTTGATGAAGACCATATCAAGACAAATATCTATGTTGAAATTTTAGTATTATAATTATGATGTAATATTTGTAATGTAATCATTATGGAAGGGTGTTTGAATAATTCTTAAAATAGAATTGGTTTGGGTTTGGTTTGAATCCCTTCGAGGTTGTTGAGAGATTCCCTCTACCCCTCTCTCCATGTTAAGAAGTTGGATCTGAGTCCAACTATATAATTGTGTTTTAATTATAGAGGGGGATAATAAAAATATTATTTGTATATAACTACCTTGTGCAATCTCCAAAATGTTATTTTTTTAATAGAAGCTATCTCGATTGTGTTCTAGATCCTCGAATACTTGAAGTAAAGTGGTGCCATCAAATACAAAACTTCTCAAGAGCTCCACCTTAACTTCTAAGGGAATAAAGGAACCCCAATTTCCTGCAAAACAAAAGTGGCACCTTCTTTATTTATGGTATATGTTGGAAATGATCATACGCCTAGATCTATTAATTACGAGTGTAACAGAAACTCCATTTTATCCCCATTATTTACAAGGGGTAATTCAGAGTATCTCCCTGTCGATTCATATATATTGGAAACTTGTTTTTGTTGGAAATAATAACTACAAGTCGGTGATCTTTACATATCCGCTGAATTAGTCAATCATTCAGTCGGTTAGTTTGTTTGTTAGTCCACAAGTTTCTAGTTCGTGCGATCTACGTTTACGAAAACTCGGTTTTGTTAGTCTACAAGAAGGAGAGTTATTTACGAAGTCGATCTTTTAATATTTCTTGAGCTCTGTTAAGTAGATAGAGTCAGTCGAAATTTATTTTTGTATTAAATGTTAAGTGAGTTACCTTCTGCAAGAAGTTTCAGTCTTAGTATTATATATTTCCGAATTTGTAAGTAGTATGTAAAATGTAGAATGTATGTAGAAGGAGAAGAGTAGAAAAGAAGAAACAACAATGTGAAGGTTGTAAGAGAAGTCTGAGACCACAAGCTCTTTTTTTGTGAGATAGAAGAAGTTGTTTGAGCTGAAGCTTTGCAGAGTAGATTATTCTGTAACTATGTGCAACACCCAAGTCTTTGATACAATGCGCAACACCTAAATTAGTAATACATCAATTATTTTGTGTGTTGATGAGTTTTATGTATATGAATGATTTCTAGACTTGAATACTCTCATATTTTTAGAAAATATAAAGTTTAGTGTTAGCAAGTTGTCTTGTTACAGCGCGCAAAGAAATCCCGCGGAAAATTGTTTTAGCACAACGCGGAGATTATAGTGAAGTTTGTCACTGCGCATAAATTTTTGAAAGCTCACAATGTAGCATTGTACTGTGAAAATTTATAATGTGCATTGCAGATATGAGATCTAGTATCAAAGTAGGTTTATGAGAATAGATTTATCAGAGTAATTTCTAAGAGAAATATCTATGTTGAAAAGTGAATTTCAAGAAGTGATTGTTGAAGTTTTAATCATGGCTTCTACCTCAAATCTTCAACCTTCCACTTTTACAGGAAAAAATTATAAGTTATGGTCCTTGACCATGAAGGCACTCTTCAGAGGTCAAGATGTATGGGACATAATTGAAAATGGTTATGTGGAACCAACAGATCATGCATCATATAATGCACTCACACAAGATGAGAAGGATGTCTTGAAAGATCAAAGGAAAAATGATGGAAAGGCTATGTTTTACATACATCAATCCATGCATGAGAAAATACTTCCAAGAGTATCATTAGCAAAGAAAGACAATGAATCATGGGAAATTTTACAAACCTCTTATCAAGGTATGGACAAAGTCAAGACCTCATGATTACAAATTCTTAGAAGATATTTTGAAAATTTGTCAATGAAAGATACAGATTCAGTAGAATCATTTTACACTCATGTTATTGGTCTGATAAATTAGATTAAGTCTCATGGAGAAAATATAGAGGATAGAAGTTTTTTTGAAAAGGTACTTAGGAGTCTTCCTCCTAAGTTTGGTCCTTTAGTTGTGACTCTAGAATAAAACAATGATCTGAGTCAGTTTAGTATAGATGAGCTGCAATCCTCCCTCATAAATCATGAGCACAGATTAAATAGCTCAAGTATGTCATTAGAAAATGCATTGCTTGTGAAATTATCTATACGCCATGGAAGAGGAAGGGGGATATCTAATCCTTTAGGAAGAGGAAGGAGTTCTGCTAGAGGTGGAGGTAGTAGGAGTCCTACAAATATTAGTGGTAGAGGTCAAAACCAAAATACTAGTCATCCAAGTGGTCAGAGATTTGATAATCAAAGATTTAATGTCATCAATGTAAAAAGTATGGACACTATGCATATGAGTGGAGAAAAAAACAATATAATCATAAAAGGAAAGGACAAGATCAATCAAACAATGCAGATACTCAAACCCACCCTATTTTTATGGAACATGTTGAAGTAATACCTATAATATCCTTAGTTTAATGCAAATTTTCTCAAGAAAGTCCATGTGACATTTGGTACTTAGATTCAGGCTGCAGTAATCACATGACAAGAAACTTAGAATTATTTTCTAGTTTGGATGAGTCCATCCAAACCAAAGTTACAGTTGGAATAGATATCCAAGTCATTGTTTTAGGTATAGGCAGTGTCAAAATTCTAACTAAACACGGGGAACAAAAATTTGTGTCTGACGTATATTATGTTTCTGTCCTAAAACATAATTTGATGAACACATGACAAGTGTTACGAAAATGATACATAATCTATATGGAAGATAATCACTGTGTGATCATGGACAAATATCCAAGCAACCAACTTATTATAAGAATTAAGATGACTAGCAACATAATGTTTCCATTAACATTAAATCCATCCATAAAGAAAAATACAAGGCACTCTGACATTGCATTTAAAGAAGAAAGTGAAAAAGTTACCGTGCACAATTCTAATGAAGGAAATAGTACAGGTAGTACCAAGAAAGAAAGAAAGAAAGTGACGCAAAAATGTAGGGAACATTTCAATTTGAAGTACAGGATGATTCCTGTTTATGGAATTCCAGATTTGGTCATTTAAAATTTGGAGGTATAAATTTGATACACACAAAGGACATGGTAAAAAGATTTCTATTGATTGAAAAAATAGGAAAAATATGTGAAGTTCGCATATTTGGAAAGAAGCATAGAGAATCATTTCCAATTGGAAAGTCATATAGAGAAAAATATCCACTAGAAATTGTGCATTCAAATATCTGTGGACCAATAAAAACACTATCCATAGGAGGAAATACATATTTTCTTACATTTATTGATGATGTAACAACCCACTCTACTGAGCACACCTTTATTGACATATTCTTTGAGGACACTTGCGTGCAAGTGATCCGATTATGATATATTATGATTTTGTTACGATTATGGGTTATATATGATGATGATGTTGTGTTGTGAATTATTGTTATATTGTTGTATATATATTTGCAGACGTTATTGACGAGTTTTCTTGAGTGTGTCGGGAACATGACAGGTTATGGATGCTGATGGCATCAATGAACTTCTTTGGACTCTAGATCGAGTCAGGGAGTGGATTGTATTTGTTTGAGTATTTTATTTTACGCACATATGACAGATGATTGATTTCGGTATGATTATGTATATAGATTATTGACACTATTTTGTCAGTGGATGCAAGCTTGACGATGCTTGTTAATCCGACTCACATAAGGAGTAGACGAGCCATGGACAAAAATCATAAATTTAGGGAGAGGTTTGGTAGCGTCTCTGTCACATCCTACTAGCACTCTTGTAGTGGCCAAATGGTAGGTTAACGATTACCTACTTCGAGAGGTCCACGGTGTCGTGAGGGAAGACTGAGACAGTCATTCACGAAGATTCTAAGGGGTGCACAATAAGGTGAAGTCCTTATTCCTTAGAAGACCTTAGTCTCTCACAAGGTCAACCAATTGGAGTGTTGAATCCAAGGGCCGGACAAACTTCCAAAACCAGTCAAAGACGAGTGGCACTGTTGGACAACAGAGGTGCGTCTTGAAGGGCACGTCGCGTAATTAAAAACTTGAGTCAATAAATCTAGGTGGTCTAGAAAACATTGAAATGATTAGACTTGTTGGATTAAAATAATTAATTAAACAGTGAATTTATTAATTATAAATCCAATAAAAGTCTAAGCCTAATTCTAAGACTAAGCCTAAGTCTAAAAATTTAATTAGGGGACTAAATAAAAAGATTAAATAAATTAAAAGAATTGAGATAAACCAAATTTTAGAAAAAAATGAAAAAAATATAAAGATTGAATAAAATGAAGATGTCTCGATGAAAATATTAAAAGAGATTTTAAAATAGAAAATAAATAAAATATGAGAGAATAGGTGTACACATAGAATAGTATCTAGAGTCAAACTACCACTAGTCTAACTAGAAGAAGTCTCATAATGCAACTCTAACTAAGATCTAGTTATGAGACACTCATTAAATGAGAATTTGGGGAAGAAAGGTACAACTAAGAGAGAAAATAGGAACACATTGGGGAATGTGAGAGAAATTGTTTTTTTTTAATAAAATAAAAATGGTAATTGCTTATACAACTTGGGGAGAGTGTGACAAGTGTGTGGATGAATAATCATAAGTAATTTAATCTAAAAAGTTAATTACTTGTGCATGAGGACATGTGTTAGTGAGAAAATTTATATAAAAAAAATGGTGAAGAAGGAAAATGTACTCACTTATTCTTGGTAAGGTTATGCCGTCAAAATGGTTTTGATTGTGTTTTACTTGTGAGAGTTGAGATACTAATCTTGTAGAAAGAGTGAAAGCTCTACCTTGCGAGACAAGCCTTGGAGCTATTGTTTGTATGTTTCTTGTATGTGGCCCCTTTGTGGCTCGAGGGGCTAAGGGGGAAGAAGAGTACCCCTAACATTGACTGGGAGGTACCGACAAAGTCTGGGAACAAGGAAGGAGCACAATGCCTTGACAAATTTTCTCAATTCTCCATCTTCAATGGTTCCGGTATTTTTATTTATGAAAATTGTAATTGTAATGAGTAAATTGTAATTAGAATTTGATGGTTCGCTGCCATTTTTTTTAACATTTTTATATACAACCCAAAATTTTTAGAAATTAATAGTTCGCTGTCATTTTATTTTACAAACATAAATTCAGAATTTAAATTGTCGTTGCCAATTTAAATTACAAAATCAGAATGCATATTTTCATCGGATCATTCCCAAATTAAAATACAGCTCCTTAAATTAGAAATTTATATGGATTCCTTCAAGACATTTACATTTTTGAGAAAAATAATTTCATTTTATTGCAATTTCTTAGTATGAATTTATTTTTTAATCACCACATATTTAGATGCATTATGAAATTAAAATTTGTTGTTTGCTGCCAAATTAAATGGAAGAATCAGAATTTAGAGTTTCTTTTGAATGCTGCCAATTTAAAATACAACCCATAATTTTAGAATCCATTTTTATTTATCAATTAGTTTACAAACCCTCATGTATGATATTGATCATTGTAAATTACAGTCAAAGTGAAATCTTGGAATTTGTTTGGTCGTCGCGAACTAGTTTCATACTCCGTGTTCATAAATTAATTGAATGTTGCACTTGATTTTTACATGTCCAAATTACTTACTCTATTGTGATCGTTGTCGTATCAATTTCCAGACCCTAATTTTAGAGAGAATTTGTTGCTCTATGTCAATTTATTTATTTTTTCCGAATTCAAAATGTGTGTGGGTGTTTACAAAAATTTAGGCAAGTCAAGGATGTTAGATTTTTCCAAATCGTTGTGTTTTAGTTTGTAGCAGGAAACTACTTTTATGAAGTCATTGTAAGAGAACTCTTTAACCCCAAACTACATTTGTTGGACTCTGTTAAGTCACTTGCAGTTCTTTTTCTGAATTTAAGAGTCGGTACTAATCATCCTACAATATGATGTCAAGGATTTGTGTATGATCATTTTAACCTTTCAGAACGAGTTTTCCTTTGAGTAAAAACACATTCGTAGTTATCCCTTTACGTAGCATTTAAGCCTTAAATTCTTGAGTGTACGTTCAGGTGGTGCAGTACCTTTGTTTTTATTATTTTTCTCCAATAAAAATTTAACCCAAATTTCGAACACCTAGATCGCTGCTAAACTCGTAACCAACCCATATTTCCGGATTATTCATAAATTATTGAATATCGTCGATTAATACTTAACTGATTGGTGAATGTGCCCTGATCGCTTCCAAATCAAATTCTAATGCCAGAATTTAGGAACTATATGGAAGTTTATGTTATGTGCAATTCAGTGAATTAGAGTATGTAGGATAGTTGTCTTTTGTTACAGGTCTGAGTATGAGTTTCATTGGAATGATATACAATGTGTTGTATTTCCATAGAAATAAGAGTTGCTTAATCTCTGCATTGGATTTTAATTTCTAAATTTTTATTTGATAGAGTTGTGGTAGTTTAAACAATTGAATTGTTTCTTGAGTTTGAACTTCTTGGGTCTCTGTCAAGTAAATGGAAATTTGGATTTAGTTCATTATACGATCATTATAAAAGAAATTTTAGATTTCAATTTTTAGTAATTATAATCATTGTTGAATGGTTGTGATATTGAAACCAAGACTTAAATGTACTTACCAAATTTAATGTCGGGTCATGAATTGAAAATCGATTTGGGTGCTGCCAAATCATTTGGTAACTCTAGTAATTAAATTTTAGGGTCACTGCCAATTAACCTTGCAACCCTGGGTCCCTAGAGACTTGCATGGTCGCAAATTTAGTTATGCCAACTTGGAAATCGATTTAGGATTTTGCACTTATGATATAAAAAAAAAAAACAATGACAACCATATTTGTATTATAATTTTATTTTAGGATACATTATAAAGTGAGACTTTAAAATATTAAGTATTCATGTTAGGTATGCATATAAAGTTGTTTTTATAGTTTTAGAATCACATCTCAACTTTTACTAGCTAAGAATTGTTGTTGACCTTAGTTTTAGAGTTATGAATTAAATGAAATTTGTGAGTCTAACCTGAATCAAAATTGATTATTTTTTATAGGAGTTTTATGTGTATTGTATGAAAAGTTTAGTACCTTCTCTCTAGAGAACTTATGCATGGATATAATACATGTGTGTTAAGTGGAATTTATTGTTATGCTTCATGATAAGTGTTATAAAATTTTCTTGCTAAGTACACATGATTTTTGCTTAAATGATTATTTAAACGTAGGTGAACTATACTCCATGCTTAAAGAATTTATAATGGATATGTTGTCACGAAATTCAGAATAACATTGTGGTTAACGGAATTAGACACCTCCTTGTTCCTCAGAACAATCGTCATTCCTGAGACTTTAAATGGTCAAAATAAATCGGATGAACCTTGGACGTGAGTGTTAATTATGTGTCTTTGAGGTACTAACCTTGCAGAATAGGTTGGGTGGGTAGATATCCTTTGTTATATTTATTTTATATGGTTGATCTCGAAAAATAGTTATTTTGTATTTGGATTTTTGTTGTGTAGTGATGAGATGAGATTTGAATGTGTAATTATTAATGTATGTCATTGTCACATATCATTTGTCCTAACAGATGTTTAAAAAGAAAAAATTACCCTCTATTGTACTCACTTATTTTGATATTGTAACGGAGGGGATGTTACATATATTATCAGAGCGGGTTCAACCCTGCGACATTGGACCATTACGCCTTCCACTGTGTTAATTGAATGATCAAAATATATCACTAATTAAATTTTGAAAAATTTCCATGTAGGTAAGCATGGTTAGAGGACGTCGGGGAAGTAGACGACGTGGTGTTGGAGGAAGATGTGTGACGCCTCCAATAGTATCCATGCCAGAGGGGTCTAACCCCTAGGGAGAAGAACAAACCACTAAGCAGGAGAAGGTTGTTGTGAGAGATGTGTTAGGTATGATGAGATCCTTCCAGAGGATGTCAGAGGCGTTGATCAACCTCTTATATCGAGATGAGGGTAGAGTGTTTATGCTCAATGAGGGTTCAGAACACGTTCTGGTTGGTAGTAGTAGTATACACAGAGTACTCGAGAAGGTGAAGTTTCCCAAGTTCTTGGGTGCCCCGAATGACTTAGTCACTAAGGCATGGTTGGAGAACATGGAGATGTACTTTGCACTTTGTGATTACACCTCCAATATGAAAATTCGCATGGAAGTATTTAAGTTGAAGTGGAGTGCTCTTCTATTGTAGAAGATGATCCTACCTCAACTAAACACGGTCGTCAACGACGTGTCATGGGAGATATTTGAGGAACGGTTTTGGGAGAGATATTTCTCCGAGGAGTTCATTCAGCGACAACTCAATGAGTTCAATGCCTTAAAACAAGGTTTTCGTATGGTACGAGAGTAGGAGGCCAGATTCATGGAGCTACTTAGGTATGCTCCACATCTGAACACAGAGAAGTTAAAGGTCAACAAGTTTGTGTTCGGCCTTAACTTCAACATTCGTGTGAAGGTGAGGATCCTAATACCTCAGAAATTGTACGATGCAATTCAGAAGGCCCTCATAACTGAGGAAGAACTGAATGGTGGGGGTTAGGGTAGGAATCTTTCTAGACCAACTGGACAGGTGACATCAGGAATGCAACAACATCAAACACTAGCCAGACAGACTTCAAGGCATTAAGATACGCCTAAAGGACCTATGCTCACGACACCACAACGACGAACTCATCAGCAAAGGACTCCTAACAGAGGACCACATCAGCAAAAACAATACCATTCGTAGCAGCAACAACATTTAAGGCATGTTCAACAAAACACACCTGGATCTAAATTTAGACCTTAAAAAATTTGATTAAATTATATATTTCAAGCATTTACTCAACTTAATTTAAAATTTCAATGTTTTTCTACTTTTTAGGGTCACTATCACTAAAATCAACAAATTAATTATTTGTGAAATCCAAAATCTAAACCAAAATCTGCAATTTCATCCATCTTTTAAATTTTTTAACATGATTTCAAACAAAACTAATTAGAAAAAAATTAAAAAAAAAAATTACTAAAAAATTAAAAGCTTAAAACTTTAGAATAGATCTTTACTGAACTTTAAACACATCCAGATAATCTTACAAAAGAACGATTTTTTAAAATGCTACCAAATATTTTATAGCCAATGTATTTACTTATTACATCATCATTTTGTAAGTTTCACTCTCTTTGAGAGTGGCTACTGTCATACTGTTGAAGAAGGGCATTAGCCACTTTGGCCAGTAGGAGAGGTAATCTGCTTCGATCGAGTACGAGTAATTGAACAAATGGATTGAAACAGAGCCATTCGATAATTGTGTCAAAGAAGTAACAGCAGTGGTTTCGGTTGGTGGAGTTTACCACGTATCCAAAGGAGCACAGCCAACAGCAAAGGTACGGTCGACCTTCCCCGTTGACTCCCTGACCTAGGTTCAGGCCTTTAATGAAGGTAAAATTAATTTTTATTTAACTAATGTTTTTAGTTTTGTAATTTTTGTTTTGTAATTTTCATTCTCTTCTAAGTATTTATTGACTATGCTCTTTTATAGTAATAATTAATTTGAGTATGCAGGTTTTTATAGTTAATCATAATATTAGTGAAACTTATATAGTAATAATTAATTTGAGTATGCAGGTTTTTATAGTTAATCATAATATTAGTGAAACTTATAGAATAAGGTTGTGGGCAGAGTTTTAAAACATTTCATTAATCAAGTTAATAATAAGTGAAATGTCCACTAAAAATAGTTGAATTTTTCAAAACTCCACACAATCTTATTCCAAAAGTTTCACAATAATAATTAAATTAAAATATTTTAAGGTTAAGAAGAATTCAAAGTTATACTTATCTATCAAATATGTAGGAATTCTGCAAAAACTCGTTAGATACAAAATTTCAGTCTCTGAGTCATCTAAGGCTTTGATACCATGTTTTAATCTTTTTATTTTAAATCATTAAAAAATGCTTTTGTCTTTTGTGGTATCCAAAAACTGAATAGGCCCGAGGTTCAATGTCACGTTCGTTTCTCGCTATGACAAATTAATATGGTGCAACCAGATATTCCGTATGTAAACCCTCATTTTCCTCCTTTATATTATCTTCGAAGCACTGATTCTGGTAACAAGAATTTGGTATCTCGCATTATGCAATGAAAGATGAGGCCTCCTCCAACTGTCTAGAAACACCCAAATTTTTTACCAAAAGGAGCTGGAGGAAACGAAAATGT
>ML779446.1:628437-667743 GCA_009831015.1 Picea engelmannii
TACTTTCGTCCTCGAATAACTAGTGACCGACTCCGGACCTACATGATTAGATTGTCTATTTGCAAACGACGGAAGAATTGTAATATAAGCTCCCAAGTCTCGCAGCGTTTTGGAAATAAAAGTAGAAAATTCCAATGGCGTTTCGGACGGTTATTTGCTTGACAGCATCATAGTTTTTTTTTAAATATTTTATTGCATTATTGAGGCAACAGGTATTTGAATTGGATGTCCAGGTATGGAAATTCATCTCGGGCGAGTTGTTCGTTAAATTTTCATTATTGTGAATATTCTTGGTTAAAACTGTCAAAAAATATTTTATCATATTTAGTTGAATTTCAAAAATGTGTTATCGTTTACTTCATATGTATTCGTATGATTCGATAAACTTAGAATTCATATGTATTCGTATGATTCGATGAACTTAGAATTCTTTATTCCCTTCATATGTATGATTGGATAAACTTAGAGACCTGGTTAATACCTTGAATTTCAGAAAATCTTTATCGTTTCGTTTGGATTCAAGCAAAGTTAGGCTTCTTGTTATTGTCTTCGTCAACCCATAGGAACACAATCTTGACGACATAAAATGAGAGTGTTGTTTATTTGGAATAGAATCTTGACAACATAAAATCAGAGTGTTGTTTATTTCGAAAAGAATCAAGTTAATTTTGTAATAAAGAAATCTAGTTAAATACAAATTAAAGTGTGAAAAATTTCAAAAATAATTTTTATATTATTTAAGTTTTATATCTTGAACTTTGTTACAAAATTTAACTTTAAATGGAACTTAGTTTAAAGTTTTAACTTTTAGTTAATTTTGCTGCAATCGAAATTGATTCCAAATTAATCTAATCCGTATGAATTTTTACTTATTGAATTTGGAAAAATAATTCGTTGCAAAATTTCAAGCTTATTCCCTTTATGACAGAAACCCATGATATTAATGACAAAAATACAGTTTTCGAAATTTAAAGTAGAAAGTTGCTCTTTTGTCGCACAGTAAGATCATATATGTTTCAGTTGAATCGTCATTGCAATTTGCCTTGCTATTATTGAGGCTGGGGTAGTAGGTACATCATCTACAAGGTGAACCATTAGAATCTGAAAAGCCAAGTCCTGTCTTATCTGCCGACTGAGGTTGTGAACTTTCTTGAACGTCATCATGCATCGATTGTATGAGTTTGATAAGGGCATTCACATGGTGCCAAGTAGGCATGAAATTGAAATTATTTATGAAAATTGATGGTTTCAATAACTCCATTTCAAATTAACACCATTAAATTTGACACTTTAAATAACTCCATTATTATTAGTTTAGAAAGTTTAAACATAGAATGATAATAGTTTATGGGTTTTGATTGTATTTAACAGTTTATCACTCTATGGGTTTAACTGTATTCAACAGTATTTGACTTTTAATACGTGACTAACAACTTGCACTTTTGACTTTTAATACGTGACTAACAATTTGCACTTATCCCAATTTGCAGTTTGATACGGAGATATCTCATCATTCCACAATAATTTATCTCATAGAACATAAATCTACATCTTCTAATTAATCTCAGCTCTATGGATGTATAAGTATATATGTATCGAGGGTACAGATTTATTTACAATCTCGGGTCTATGAATGTATGCACTTAAGCATATGTGTACATCAATGACATAGATTTATTTACAATCTTAAGTTTCTAGTGAAATATTTCTATGAATACTTGTAGTATAGAATTATAAAACTAGCAATAACCACTTTATAAAAGTGGTTGATATATGTTGATCAGCACCATTAATTTGAAAAGACAAAAATGACATGGTGGAAGAATAATACACCATTAAAGAATTAATGTATATATTAAAATAATAATGTAAAAAATATTAATATATTAACTAATTGAAAGTTTATTAATATATTAATTAATTAATATATTAATATAATATCTAAATTAAAGTATTAATACATCAATATATTATGTATTTTAATATATTGATTAATTAATATTACTAATATAATATATTAATTAAACATTAATATATTGTTAAAGTGAAAATACATTAATAAGTTAATGGCCCATTACTAAAGTAATGATACACTAATAATGTATTAATACATGAGCCACATTTACACATTATAATAATGTATTAATTCATTATTATAAAGTAAATAAATACACAATAATTATTATATTTATATATTATTAATTCATACAATGTTAAAGTATTAATAACATTAATACATTAAAATTAATACAGTGTTAATGTATTAATGTTTTACATTAATACATTGCTATGGCTCACCTTGATTGATGGTTGGTTGTGAATGACTATGCTTCACAAGTGTTTTTTATAGATAACCATTGATGGTCATGACCATGGTTGACCATGATTATTAATAAAATTCACCAAGTTTGATCTTAACTATGTCTATGATTAACCGTTGTAAGTGATTCAATTATTACATTAATGTATTAATACATTAATAAAGTAGTATTTTAATAAACATTATTACATTCATACAAAACATTGACCATGACCATGGAAATGGTTCAAAGTGATTAATAATGAGTATGAGCATGGCCATTGACCATGACCATGGAAATGGTTCAAAGTGATTAATAATGAGTATGAGCATGGCCATGGTTGACCATAAATGACCATGTGGATGACCATGACTATATATATATATATATATATATATATATATATATATATATATATATATATATATATATATATATATATATATATATANATAATTTGTGTGTAGGTATAAAATTGAAATTATGTTCTAATTCATAGCATTTAACTAATTTCAATTAATTAATATTAGATATTTTATTAATTAATAATTGTTATTAATTATCTATATTATTATTTCATTTAATTAATAATTATTAACTATATTATTATTTAATAATTAATATTGATTAATTATATGAATATTTAATAATTATTAGTGATTAGGTTTAAAATTTAAACTTTAAATATATTTTTACCTTTTTAATAACAACAAAATAACACATTTTTCTCACAACATTAATTTATAAGTACTATGTTTATCATTTTCTATAAGAGTCATATTATGTTCCCTATACCCATTATATACAACCTAGAGACATTAGGAAATATTCGTCATATTGCAACATTGAGAAATGTTTTTCATAATGCAAAGTTAGGAAATGTTTCAACATTTTTTATATAGTTATTTTTTATTTTATATATTTATATTGGAAACGTTGGTCAGAATGTGATGATGGGAAATGTTCATCAAAATGCAATGTTAGGAAATGTTCGTCACATTGTAAATTAAGAAATGTTAACGTTGAGAAATGTTCGTGACATTGCAACGTTGGGAAATGTTTTTCGTAATGTGACGTTAGGAAATTTTTGTCACAATGTGATGTTAGGAACTGTTCGTGACATTGCGACATTGGGAAATCTTCATCACAATACAGTGTAAGGAAATGTTAATGTTGCGAAATATTCATCAAATTTGGTAATGTTTGTCACATTGAGATGTTGGGAAACGTTTGTCACAATGCAACATTAGAAAATGCACGTTAAATTGTGACATTAGGAAATGTTAATGTTTGAAAATGTGTCACATTGCAACATTGAGAAATGTTTGTCACAATGAGATGTTAGGAAATGCTTTTCACAATGAGAGGTTAGGAAATGCTTATGACATTGTGGCATTGGGAAATGTTCGTCATAATGTGAAGTTAGGAAATGTTTCAACATTTTTTATGTAGTTATTTTTTATTTTATATATTTATATTAGAAGCGTTTGCAAGAATGTGATGATGGGAAATGTTCATCAAAATGTGACGTTAGGAAATGTTCCTCACATTGCAACCTTGGGAAAAGTTTGTTACAATGTGACATTAGGAAATGTTTTTCACAATGTGACATTAGGAACTATTCTTTACATTGTGACATTGGGAAACGTTCATCACAATGCAATGTTAGGAAATGCTAGTGTTGGGCAATATTCATCAAATTTGGAAATGTTGGTCACAATGCGACATTCATAAATGTTCATTAAATTGCAACATTAGGAAATGTTAACATTCAGAAACGTGTCACATTGCAACATTGGGAAATGTTTGTCACAATGATACGTTAGGAAATGTTTGTGACATTGTGACATTGGGAAATGGTCATCATAATAAAATGTTAGGAAATGTTAATGTTGAGAAACATTCGTCACATTGTGACGTTGGGAAAGGCTTTTCGAAATGTGACGTTAGGAAATGTTAATCACATTGCGACATTAGGAAATGTTAATTTTGGGAAATGTTCGTCACATTGTGGCATTGGGAAATGTTTGTCACAAGACGACATTAGGAAATGTTCATGACATTGTGATATTGGGAAATGTTCATCCCAATGCGATGTTAGGAAATGTTAATGTTAGGAAATATTCAACATATTTGGAAATGTTCATCACATTGAGACATTGGGAAATGTTTGTCACAATGTAACATGTGGAAATTTTCATTACAATGAGATGTTGGGAAATGTTCGTCACATTGTGACATTGAGAAATGTTCCTCAGATTTCTACATTGGGGAATGTTCATCACAATAAAACATTCAAAAATGTTCATCATAGTGAGATGTGATGAATTGTGAGGTTTGGTCATGAGCATCACATTTCTAGGTTCTTGTAAGGGAACTATGATGTTAGCAAATATTTGTCATAGTGTGACGTCAGTAGATGGTAGACATATTGTGATGCTGGGAAATGTTTATCACAATGAGTCCTCGGGTGACGTTTGATATATTATGTCATCAGTAAGTGATTCTGTCAATGAAAACATGGTGGAATGTTTGTCTTGTTTTGACGTTGGGAAATTTTCATAAAAATGTGACAAACAATAAAGTTCACAACATAGTGAGGTATGGCCATGAGCATTAGATTGCGAGGTTCATGTAAGGAATTTATTTGTTTAGACATATTGGGTTGAGTCATATTGGATTTAGTCATATTAATGCTTCAAAATTAAGATCCATTTATTGCAAGGTTGTTTTCAGATTACAAGATTGGCATATGTTTGAAAAATTATGAAAAGATAGGAACCTTGAACATAAGGAAGATATTCAATTATATATCCAATTAATCATAAGGAACATTTAATTACAATTTGGAATTTAATATTACAACGAAGATAATATTTTATATATGGTCTTTATATTTAATATTTCAAAATTACACAAATTAATTCTCACTTATCCAAATCCAAAGTTAATCAATTATATGTCCAATTAATCATAAGAAACATTTAATTACAATTTGAAATTTAGTATGATAACAAGAATAATATTGCTCAAAAATAGATTACTAAAGAATTAAAAATAACATTAATCAACCCCTAGAATAAATATTATTTAATTTAAAAAATAAATTACTATTATTTAGTTAATCATAACTTTTTACCGTGCAAAACTTAATAATTAATTTCATTACCAAAACTCAGCAACCATTAGCTAAGATTCCAATGTATCGAAAATTAAAAGCAGGAGTAAGTATAAATACATTACTATTCTGTACTAGACATCACACTTAGAAGTTAAATTCTATAAAGAAAACTGATTTTCATTCTAAGTTGTAGTTGAGTCTCAATTATCATTACCCCGAAAGGTGTACATTTATTGATAATGGGCATAATTAATGATCTTTTCACCTTAAACCCTAATCTGATGGCTATGCATTGAAGATGTTGGCATATTCTTAGTTGTCCTCCAAAATCAATGGGTCAGATTTATTGTTCGTAACTTTCTTGCATCAAACGTTTCATATTACCACAGACAAATTACAGATTACCACAGAAGTTTTATATTGAAAGCACGCATTCTCAACGGATATCTTTAAACATTCTGAGCCGCGAGTTAAAGACTGTGCTAGTTAAATAATCATTTGAATCACGCCATTATATTGAATCTAAGCTGATAGGCCAATACCAAATTTTAACCCTTCAAGCATTGTAATTACACAATTAATTTCTTCATTTAATCCATTACTATGTGACTACTCAATATGAGTTCGATAATAATTAGTAATATTGAAAGTTAAAATTTTAATACTTACTCTAATATGTCTAGAAAATTTAAAATACTTTTACAATCCATTAGTAAATAATTTTTAACCAATACGGATTGGCCAATACTAAATTTTAACCCTTTAAGCATTGTAATTACACAATTATTTTCTTCATTTAATCCATTACTATGTGACTACTCAATACGAGTTCGATAATAATTAATAAGATTGAAAGTTAAAATTTTAATACTTATTCTAATATTTCTAAAAAATTTAAAAAACTTTTACAATCCATTCGTAAATAATTTTTTCTCGATTATTGTCTACCATTCTTAATCCCTAACCATGGGTCTTCCAAGTTATAGACTATATTAATATGCCCCATATCATTGGGGATTATATATATATATATATATAATTGTTATGAATATAATTTGGAATTATAAATCCTTTAGGCACTGTAACTAAGCAAAACAATAACATTCGTTATATCTCCATGCCATACTCTTTTTATGCAATCAGTTAAGCAAAACAATAACATTCATTATATCTCATTGTCATACTTTTTTTATGCAATCAGTTAAAAGATTTAGTTGGCACGCTCGAAAGTTAGGGTTCCGAGTAGACATGTTAGTCCATTGAACAATCACCTAGACGGTCAGAAATTACCTAAATAAAAAGAAGACCAGAGCTGCACGCTTCCAAGTAATATAATAATTTATTAACTTGGTCATAAACTCGGAATTATGCTTCGTCTGAACATAGAGTTAAATTTCTGGTGGCATTTTTCTGTTATGAACGTTTGTAATAATATTACCAGAGTTTTAATATAACCAAGGAACCGAACAAAGATTGGTTGACTGCGGAATTAGGGTTACAATATATATATTATTGGTAAGACAGTTACAGCTATCCAATGACAACTGGAGTTGTTTGCAATGAGTACATCGACTAATCCTGGATTGTGTGTGTAATGAATATCAAGGATTAATATATTGCACTGGATGGATAATGAATATCAAGGATTAATATGTTGCAGTGGATGGATAAGTGAGTCGCATTAATTTGCATATGACAAATTTTAACCCTAACCTAGAAAACCTAAATTCCATATCCGTGAAGATATGCCAGTGGGGATCCTTAATTTCATGTGTGTGGTCATTGGTCTAATAGACCATTCCGGAAACTGCATAGATTCGATTAGTCATTAATTTGATAAAATATTTGCTCGGGTCGAACTTCAACTCGAACTCGTCACGGATTTCTCCGCAAGGATACTCAGAATCCTCACTGGTTTAAACATAAATTGATCATAGGTTTATACAGCGATTACACCTTAATTAAAATATAATTATAGCTGGCACAAGTAGATATCATAGAGATCTGAATTAGTGCAATTTGGGTTAGCTGATCGCTAGACACATTAGTCAGTGTATTTTTGCACCACACTGAACAAGTATTTATGTTATAATATCATAAAACAGCCGCCACCCTAGTACAAAATTTGTCCTGTTTTTTTGGCAGGAAAACATGAAAATCAGATTAAATTATTACTAATTTAGCTGGACGGGACGAATTAACAACTTCGAATCAGATACCTCAGTCGGGGTTTGGTCATGAGTCGAGAATGTATAAAAGACCATCTAAGATGTCGGTGAAAATGTATAAAAATTGGATAAGCATAATCTAAAGGATTATTAATTGAGTTTACTACATTTGCGACGACAGAATGTGGTGTTTTTACACAGCAGAGGATTTCTGTGTACCTAACATCGTGCCCTCGCTAGCAAAGATTTGTATCTATACTATATGCTGACACGAATAAAATAAAATGGAAAATAATTTGGACGTCGATCAAAACAGATTCAAAACATAAATAACATAGATCCATATGAAGCGTTAATTTTTAAAACGATTCAGGGTTAGCATTGATCTGCTCTAATGCATGAAAGAGATGGGAAAGCCTTACGTCTTCTATGAATTTTCATGAAGCACTTACATTCTTTTGGACGATATCCGAAGAAGCTTCGACTTCGACCTTTAGCAATGAGAGTTCAGGATATTCATTTCATACTACACCATTATTATATTATAAACCTGAATTGCATTCTACACCATTAATATATTAAAAACTTATCAGAAGCTCCACGCAAAAAGCTCAAAATACGAAAAAAACTCGAAATATAACAACGTTAGACGACAACAACGAGAAAGATCAAAATACACCAACACTTGTCATAAAAATTTAAATGATTATAACTAGCATAGCCGCTAAATTTTCACTGGCACTGTTGGTGGTGATGCCAACACAGAAATGTAGTCACCTTAATATTTTAATATTTTTTAATCAGGTAGATGTGGCAATAAGTTAGTGAACACAGTAATTTTTAACCAAGATTAAGTAAATGTAAAAAAGTGAATATATAAACTGATGTCTTTATAACAGCTCGGAAGTTAATGGATGAAATCAGAGCCATTCATTTATTGTGACGACTAAGAATATTCTAGGCATATTTAATCTCGTCCATAAAAAACGTATTAAAAACTAAAAACCTATAAAATGTGCCCATTATCAATAAAACTAAAAACCCAGCTCAAAATACAACAACTTTAATTCCTATCCATGTAAATACAACAACAACAAACAACAAAGTTCAAAATACACCAACGCCTGTTGATAAAAATTTAAATAATTATAATAACCTGAGCTCCCAGATGCAATTATAATAAGAATACATATGCAAAGTCCAAGTCGAAATACAAGTCTATGATGAGGGCCAACCATTGAAGGCAGGCCAGTTCATGGTTGGGCCGCATGTCTGGAAAACCCTCTTTGTAGTGTGATATGTTCTTCTATGGATTTTGCCCCAAACGAATTTAAACACTAATCGTTCTAATCCAGGTATATGATCAAAGGCTATAATATGAAACATCAGAGATTGGCAAACGTGTCATGGGTTCTCTAATATCAAAAGTGCTATCAAAAGTGTGAGGTAATTTTTATTACGTCCAAAGGCGTATATCTATTGGAGATGGGTACAATTAATGATCTTTTAATTTTAAATTCTAATTTGATGGTTATGTATTGAAGATGCTGCCATATTTTTAGTCGTCCTTCAAAATCAATGGATTAGATTTATTGTTGATAACTTCTTTGCATTTATAAAAGCATCTATTACCCTGTTTATTTTTTAACAATTACCCAAGCATATTAAGAAATTACTATAACATCATATGATTGCCACGTTTAAATGATTAACTTTTGAAATTCTTCAGAATTTCATTATCTGACTCAGTTAGAATTCCATTATCTGACTGGGTTTTATTTTAAAGCTAGAATTTTGTTTATTCACCAGCCGCGAGTTAGCAGCTGTTCTAGTTTTATGTTCATATGAAAAACGTGGAGTGCGTGGTAATCAGTTGAACGCAGGTCGTGGGCAACATTAAGTTTATAAAGGGAACGCGTGGGCATTAGACGAAGAACAACGTGTAGGCATCATACTGTCCAGACGCAGAACTTGAACATTTAGCTATATGCCACCTTTTCTACTTTATAAAAACGTATGCTTGTCTTGAAAATGAAACATGTGCATTGTTTTTTAATCATATCTTTAACATGAAAAGTGTGCACTGCTTCTTAATATATAAACTTGATTTTTATATATTAGTTTTTTTTTTTTTTTTAATTATTTAAAAATAATTTTATATGTAATTATAGTAAATGTAAAAAAGTAAAAATGTTAAGGAGATATTCATAAATGCAAAGAAGTTATGAACAATAAATTTGAAGCACAAAGAATATGTCAATATCTTAAATGAATAATCATATTAGGATTTAAGGTTAAAAGATCATTAATTGTGCCCACTTATAATAAGTGTAAGCCATAATTATAATAAGCTGAAAGGACTACTTGCAAAATCTGAATCTTGGGGAAAGAGAAATTGCCCAGAGGTGGACGGAAGGAGTTGGCTGGAAGGAGGCAGTGTGTCCAAAACTTGGCTGGTGAAGGCCAAAGGTTTAGGTTGGCCTAGAAAATGAAACCCTAATCACTCATACTTGGCAATCAACTAACCACCATAGTAAATTTTAAATATGAGTAAGTAAAAGTAAAAAAATAAACATGTAAACTGATGTCTTTATAATAGTGAGGAAGTTAGTGGTTGAAATCACAACCATTGATTTATTAAGACTACTAAGAATATTCCATCAATATTTAATCTTGTTCATACAAAATTGATTAAACACTAAAAACCTATTAAATATGCCCATAATCAATAAATATACAAACATAATTATTTCATTTTAAAAATACAATAACATTTTACAAAATTCAAAATTTCATTTTAAAAATACAATAACATTTTACAAAATTCAAATCACATAAGCTTTTACAATTATTTATAATTGTACATATAAATATGATCTCTCCTTCTAATTTGAACAAGAATATTTTCGTCAAAAACAGTCACTATACAATAAAATAAATGACAGTATCCAACCTCGTGCCCTAGATTAAATCAATCCAAAAAAAGTCGTGAATTAAAGGGAATTATAAAAATATGATTTGTTTTCTTTTAACTTTAACAAGTATATTATTCACAACTTAATTCTCAATTTGACATTTCAATACACGTCATTATTGACGTTTGGATTTTCTATCTACGTGGTTGAAATGAAAAATATGTCTTGGCGGGACATGAGGGCTGGAAGGATAGCACCATTCCATTTTGAACCAGCGCTTTGTGTGTGAGAACGATAGCACCATCCCACCCTTCTTGGAATTGCTTCTCTAATTTTACCTTTGCCTTTCGTGGTAGAAATGGTTTTCCCTGATTACATTTGTTTCTATTCTTTTGTTTGGACTCGTTGGCAGCATCTTTAGGCATTTCTTATGCCGCCTTCATAGTAGCTAAACCTCGAATCAAACATTTCTCCATCTCCTCCAAATACATATTCAGTGGAAATACTGATAATTTCTCCTATCAATCGGAAATCGACCCGTGGCCCGGACATTCCGGCACAGCTTCCACCTGTGATTGATCATTGGATACAATTACATCAAAACTAAGTATACGCAACTAGCATAAACCCACGTGAATCTAACAACCAGGGTTATGTATTTGAGATTGAAACTAAACATACGCAACTAACATAACCCCATGAAAATCTAAAAACCAGGGTAATGCATTTGAAATTAAGCCCTACTATTAGATAAGGAAAAATGTAATGTGACAGAATGCAACTGAAATCTCTTTCAGTAAGCATATATACATTCAAGTATACAATAAGCTAGCAGTAGCTATCTGGATTGTGTTCTAGATTCAAGTGGCGCCATCGAATACAGTAAGGATATATACATTCAAGTGGCGCCATCGAATACAAAACTTCTGAAGAGGTCCACCTTAACTTCTAAGGGATTATAGGAATCACTAGTGCCTGCAAAACAAAAGTGGCAACTTCTTTATTTATGTTATATGTTGGAAACGATCATACGGCTAGATCTATTAAGTAGGGGTGTAAGAGAAGATCCATTTTAGCCCCAATATTTACAAGGGGCAATTCAGAGTATCTCCATGCCGATTCATATATATTGGCAAGTTGTTTTTCTGCATCCTTCAATAAATTCTCTTAATCCTGGTGCTTAAGCATATATTTTTTTGCAGCGCCTCCAGCCTTAATAAACATAATGTAAATATAGATTGTGAAACCCTAATTGTGAAAAGGTACTATGGGAGTGAAGAGGTGAAAATCCCTATTGGAACAGTGTCTAACTGTTTGTAATGTTTGATTGTTCCAACTGTTTGTAATGCTACATTGTTCCAATTATTGAAATTATAATATATTACCATTTATTTGATGTTGAATTGCAATTTTATGAGATTGCGAAAAGATGATTTTCTTTTATATGTTGCAATTTTAAAAAATTGTTATTGTTGCAGATTTGGTGCCTTTTCAATATGTAGTGAAGACTGTTAAAGTTGCTTGGTGCCTTTTCAATATCTAATGAAGACTGTTAAAGTTGCATGAAGTGGTATCCCAATTTTGATTTCCAGATAACAATACAATTCCATGTGATATTGAATGTTAACATAAATATATTATAGATTTCCAGATAACATTATAACTGTATGTGAAGAATAGATAAAAGTTATATAACTGTAACATGCAATCTGTGGATATTGAATGTTAATATAAATATAAATATATTAGAGGTGTTATTGGATATTGAATTTAATATAAATATAAATATGTTATAGATTACAAAAGAGGAAGGACAAGATTGGGGGCTATGATTTCACAAGTGGAGAAATGCAAAGCTTAAAAGAGGTTTAAGAGGTTAAGAGATAAAGACCTTGGCTACTTATATAACTTAAGCCTTAAAATTATTGGTTTTTAAGCTTTATTATTATTATTCCATGTTTTATTTTCACCTAAGAATTTGGATTAATTACATGAAAGAGGTACATGGGCTTTGGAGATAAAATGGTGAAACATGGGATTCTCATAAAACAAGAGGAGAGTGTGCATGACATGCAAGTATGATATTATGATATTATGAAGTGATAAGGGCTTTAATCGAATTATGGCAAGCTACTTGCCATAAATTATGAAGGAATTATGACTATCTTAAAGAGTAGTTGTTGTTATTCAGATAAATTGAACTATAGTTGAGAGTTTCTGGATTCTTAGCAATTATATTTCTAACCATCCTATCCAGAATCCCTAGAGGAAAGTAGGATAGCCTAAGGGTCTACTTAACAAAGAAAAGGGTCCTATTCCTTGGGTTGTGCAAACTGGTGGGAAAGAGGGTTGGTGATTGAGACTACTATATGTGGAAAACTAACCATGAACCTAGAAATTGGATTCTAGAAAGATAGTTAGAGCAAGCCATAGATAAATTCACCCTTGTGGACTCATAGCCTCAACTTGGGGGTAGCCTATGTTGTAGAGAGATTAATTGTATCATTGAACCTATGGTTGGGTGGAATGTTCTTTTTATGTAGCTAGTTGGTGTATAATTTCCAAAAATATAAGTGTTCATCATTTACTTATGTAATTGCTAAATTATTATGGTTTATATTATGAATTGAATAATTTCAGAACATGTTCAGCTCTATTTCCATGTTTAAGATTGCTTCTATAAATAACGGTGTCATTGTCCACTGAATGGCTTCATTATGTTTCCATAAGCTTTGTTTATAGTAAAAAATTAAATCTAATATATGGTATTAGAGAAACAAACTAGAGTGGAATTTGGTGGTTTCAAGAAGTACCATACATCCTCAATAGAGCACATAGATTGTTTAGTATGTTACACAATGGTCGTGGCTCTTGGTTGCAACATTGGGGCCACATGGGCCAGCACCCACATTGTATAGGAATAAATTATAGTTGTAAATGAAGTGTTTATCAAAATGTCTCCATGAGGGGAATTTAGAAAAATGAGTGGAACTCTACAATTAGATATAATTCCCAAATTGCAATAATGTTAGAGTACGTTGATAGGTTAAATAATTATGATTAGTATAAATTTTATTGTAGAGTTCAACTCCATGGAAAATTGAGAAAAAATGTAGTTTGTAGGCTAATTCTTCCATAAATTGTCCATGAGGAAGGGGAAATATATAAAGTTAATTGACAATTATGGTCTTAAAATGCTTGAATGTTTTTTTTTGATACAACATAGGATTGAATTGAAGTGGTTTTTGAGGAAATTTATAAAAATATAGAGTTTAGTGCTATGTAAAAATTGAGGAAAGATTGTGAAATTGGTAAAAACACCCAATTTTAAAAGAGGAAATGAGTTAAATTGGCCATAGTAGTGTCGGATTTGAGTAAAGAACAAAATAATAGCCGGAACCAAAAAATTTAGTTGAATTCCAAACTTGGTATGAGTGTAATTATAGGAAAGTTAATTTAGAGTGGAAGAAAGAAGGAAGTAACCTTGATTTTATAAAACTAAAGAAGTGTAAATTTACTAGCATTTGAAAGAAAATGATACATACCTAGAATTGAAATGAATCTAATAATTTTATTAGTATGCACACTTCTTACAATGTCAAAGCTACAACAAGGACATGTAAAAAGGAGAACTGAATAAAATTTTTGAAGAGTAAACATGGAAGATGGACAAGGACCTTACATCCATTAAGAAGAAGTTAGAGGCATGAATATCAGTGTAGAATGGAATAGACACACAAATTCTAGTGGGGATAGAGAGAGAAAGGAGCCAGTAAAGCCAGTAGAAACTATGAACCTAAATATGGAGGTGCATAGGCATATATTTGATAATGAGAGGATGTTGAAATATGAAGAGGAGAAAAATCAAATTAAAACTAACCTATTAAAAAAATTAATTTAGTTGCAAAAGAAAATGAAGAGTGGCTCAAGTTCAAGGTATGGGGAAGAAGGAAGATACCTCTCAGCAAGAAAATATAGGCACACAAGAAGTGCTATGAGAACTCAAAGGCATCATTACTCCCCAACAAACTCCAACTAAGAAGCTATATGCATATGAATAATCACACACCATCCTAGAAGTGCCCCTAATTAGATATCAAATGAGAAGGTATGCAAAAAATCATTTGCAAGGAGATATTAGGAATACTAAGCCACCAAATTTTGATGATGAAAAAAATATCGGAGAGGATGCTAATGGTACCATATCTAGGAATATGTACCATATCTAGGAAGCAATTATAGTGGAATATGCGGCTTAGAACAACCCAAGAATACATGCAGCTTTGGAAAATCAATAGGTAGATCATTATTCAAATGTGATTAAGGTTAAAGGTAAGATTGTCAATCAAACTTTTTAAATTTTAATTGATTTAGTAGCAAGTCATACTTATATTTCCCATAATGCGATTGAAAGATTTCATTTAAAGAGAAATAAATATTAGAAAAAATGTTTCATTCAAGAGGCTACTAGGAATAAAAGGAAAATTAATTAGATTGTTAAAGGTTTCCCATTAGATATAATTGGTGTTAACACTATGGCAGACTTGAACATAATACCACTTGATTCATATGTTGTTCTTATTGGAATGGAATAATTGGGTTCCCATCATGTTGTCCAAAATTGTCATAATAAGACTTTCACTTGTCTTGATGAAGAAGTGATCCATGAGGATATCGATGTCCACACACCTATTCCAGTGGCTCAAATACCAATTTCCATTTTGGTAGTTTTCCTAGTTTTTTGGGTCCTAAACTTTCAGGGTCGTTTTGAGGTGCTAGACAATGTTTTTTGGAATTCCACAATCACACTACAGGATTTAGTGAGAGTGTGATGACAACATGTGTAGTCCTTGGATATTTATTTTCAATAGAATTCATAAGCAAAAGTTACGACCCTGAGAAGTTGATGTACCAAGGTATCCCATCGGAGCCCACATGAATTTTGGCGCTTCATCTCCCAGGGTTAGGTTTTTGGATTTTTAGGGTTTTCTCATTTATGATTTATGATTAAAAGGAATTTGGAGCCTCATTGTAACCATATTCTTGAGAATGAGCATAGATGACACATCTCTTCTCAGAGATAAACTACCACCATTCTATCTAGCTTGTGTGATTTTGCATTTTACAGTCTTTTGTATTTGAAACAATCATTAATAGAATATGAGATTTAATGTATTATTGTTTTTCTTGCTATATATCCATGTAATTAATTTTTATATCTATGTTATATCTCTTCCTTCATATTATTCCTAGAATAATTTGGATCAGTGTTATTAGAGAGGTATTCTCCTTGTCATCCTCGATGCATGTCCCTGATGAGGTCAAGGTATAGAGAGTTGGGTCTCGAGCCTATATCTCTTAAGGAAAATATCTCTTGCATGCCCAAGCAACCTTCCTTGGTGGAAGAAAAGAGGGATGACGAGACAAGAGATCTTTTCAAATTGTTGCTCGAGGAAGACCTCGTGCGACGGAAGAACGAGATGATGGATAATTTCTCTGAGATCCTTCGACGATTGTCGAAAACAATGGACACACCTTCAACCTCCAGTCACTTTGAAGGTGTGATGCCCTCCAAGGTACAAGTTAAATTTGATATTCCTTTATATTAAGCCCATATAGATACCCATGGTTTGGAAAAATAGTTAAATATGCTAGAGTGTTATTTCTCTGTCCATAAATTTTCCAATAGTGAAAAGATCACCTTCACACTCCTTAAGGCCCTTCCCCATGTGAGATATTGGTGTGAAACGTATTTTGATCAACATGTCGAGGACGAATCTGTAATTTTTGGGCCAATACCCATTTGGGTGACTTTTTTTTATGCCCTCAAGGAAAACAATTACCCTGTTGGAAGTTATGATGACCAGTAAGCAAGGTGGACCACCCTGCGCCAAGAGAGGGGAAAAACAATGCCAGAGTTCAAAAATACTTTCCATACCTTGCACACCAAGTTGGGTATCAAAGACTCTGAGCGACTTCTGGTCCTAAAATACCATGGGGCTTTGCACATGTACATCCAAACCGAAATGGAGTTTCTATACATCTCATCATTAGGAGCCACCTATCGATATGTTGTCGAAATAGAGAAGAAATTCAAGCAGTAGAAAAAGAGGGAGTTTGGGTATGAAAATCAACAATAATAAAAGTATGGTAAGTGTGGCCCTAACTCCTAGGCCAAAGGGAATAACAAAGATGGCCAACCCCAGGATAACAATCCCGAGCCACCAATAAAGAAGGGTAATGGGAAGTCGAAGAAGGACACTGGAAAATGGTGCGAGTTCCATGAAATCTCTTGGCACAATATTGATGAATATCTCTCCAAACAATTTTTTTTGTCTGAGACGAAATCCTTAGGATCAAATGCTGACTCAAACTTTGATTCAGATCCAAAAAAGGGAATATGCATAATTTCTGAAAAAACTAGTGTCACCATCACTACCACAAAAGTTCATCCAGAGGAACTAGAGGAGCCTGAAGAAGGGGAGTGTCTTTTCCACTCATAGATGTGGGTGAAGCAAACCCCACTCCATTTCATTGTTGACAGCAGTAGGCAGAAAAACTTGATCTTAGTTGAGGTTTTCAAGAGGTTGAAATTGGCAATGACGTAACATGCTCATCCATACACCATCGGTTGTCTCAGCTAGGGATGAGACATATGCGTAAGCCAAAAATGTGTCCTGCACTATGGAATCAAACCCTTCAAAGACAAGGTATTGTGTGATGTTTCCCCACTTGAATTTTGTGATGTTTTTCTAGGAAAACAATATATGTGGAAGTGTCATGATGTTTATGAATTTTATGATGTTTTGGAGATCAACTCTATAGGGTACTGGAGGCAATCCCAAATATGACAGTGTCTTTGCTCTCTGTGAAGAAGTGCATAAAGGTGGTTTCTCATACTGAGAGATTTCTCCTCTGTATGGTTCAATAGAAATGTGAATGAAAGGTCATTGCAACTTCCAAAACCTATGCATGGGGTCTCTCTTCCTAGCAATAATAGGTGGACGGAATAGTCGAGCAGTACAAAGAAATATTCATCTTGCCTACTAGGGTTCCTATGCACTGTCAAGTAAAGAACTCAATTGATCCAACACCTGGTGCTCCTCAAACTAAGGACCCTATACACAAGAGTTCTATTATGGAGATTGAAGAAATAAAATGCCAGATCCAATAAATAATTCTGAAGGGCCACATCAAACCAAGATCCTCACCTTGAGGGAGCCCAATTGTTCTAGTACAGAAGAAGGATGGGACATGGAGAATTTGTATTGATTAAAGAGCCATGAACAAGATCACAGTGAAGAACTAGTACCCAATTCACTGGATTGATGATCTTCTCGATCAACTCAAGGGAGCCAATTTTTTCAGTAAGATTGATTTGAAGTCAGGTTACCACTAGGTGTTGATTGAGAAAAATGATGCCTAGAAGATAGCCTTCAAGGCCAAAGAAAGTCTCTTTGAGTGGTTGGTCATTCCTTTTACATTAAATAATGCCTCAACCAAATTTATGTGTATGATGAATGATATATTATGACCATTCAAAAAATAATTTGTGTTTTTATTTTTGGATGGAATCCTCATCTTCAACAAAACTTGGGAGGAACATTTGGACCATATTCAATAGGTGTTGGGCACCCTGTGACATCGCAAGTTATATGCAAATTTGGAGAATTTTTCCTTTGACATGAAGATAATCCAATATTTGGTATACATCATGTATGAGAAGGGTGTACATCCGCTTCCATCCAATATCCAAGTCATCCATGATTGGTTGGCCTTGAAAACAATGACCGAGCTCTGCAACTTCTTGAGACTTTCTAACTTCTACCCACAGTTTGTGTTGGGGTTCTCTCATATCAATTGGTACCTAAGCTAGGTGACCAAGGGTGGCATGAAGGAAAATTTTGTGTGGTTCACACCTCAACATAAATCATTCCAGGATCTGAAATATCGCCTCTCCTCAGCACTAGTCCTCATTCTTCTAGACTTGCAAAAACCATTTGAGATTGAGATAGATTCTTTAGATTATGCTATCGATGCATCCCTCACTCAAAATGGGCATACGATAGCCTATCATAGTGAAACTCTATATGATTTTGTCTGAAGAAACCCCACCTATGACAAATAAGTGTACTCCATTGTGTAAGCATGTCGATAGTGGAAGCATTACATTCTATGAAATGAAATGAAATGAAATGACCATCCACATTGATCACGGGACTCTGCAATTCATAGGGACACAAGGAAAGTTTCAAAATGACCAGCACCAAAAGTGTTCCACGTACCTGTAGCAATTCCACATGAATATCAAGTACAAGAAGGGTAGAACCAACCATGTCGGAGATTTCCTCAGTTGACCCCTGGTGGCAGAACTAACCACATTTCTTAAGTCTTATGGGCATGAGACATGTCGATGGACAAAAACATAAAATAATGAATCTAAATTTTCTACTTCCTATCAGACATTGAGCATGGGAAAAACAATTCCCAACTTTCATCTCCAACATGGATTATTATTCCATTTGAGGTATCTTTGTGTTCATTCAAGTAAGTGTGGAAATTTGATCTGGGAATCTCATTACAGTTGGGAAGTGATACATTTGGGTTTATAAAAGACATTGGTAGTACTTCAGAATCATTTTTATTAGTCGAAGTTTTGACAAGATTTTCACAAGTACATCAGATCCTGCACTACCTGTGCCATTTCCAAGCCCACCATCAATTAAAAGGGGTTATAGACCCCTATGCCTACTCCAGATAGGCATTGGGAGTCCATGTCTATGGACTACATGTCTGGTCTTGCTTCAACCAAGAATGGGAATGACTATGTCTTCGTTGTCATTGGTAAATTCTCTAAGATGGAAATTTTATCACCATACAAGAAGAGAATCACAACTGAGGCCACTGCCATGATATTCTTCACAAATGTTTGGGTTCATTTTGGGATACCACAAACTATTATCTTCGATTGAGACAATAAGTGACTGAGAACCTTTTGGTACAATCTATGGTCAATGATGGACACCAAGTTAACCAAATTGACTTCATTCCACCCACAGACTGATGGACAAACATAGGTAGTCAATACGATGATTGTCCACATCTTATGAATGTATAATTCCAAACATCCACACACATGGGTTGAAAGTCTTCCTTATTTTCAACATAGCTATTGTAGACCTCTCCACATCTCTATTGGCCACAACCCTTTTAAGGTGTGCTAGGGGTTTCAACCATTGGGCCCCATTGTCGTATCTCTTCCCATTGTATCCACACATGAAGAATCCTCCCATGCTCAGACAGAGTTTGATCGAGCATCCAAATTTATTGAGTGCCTCCATCACATCCAACAACAAGTTTAGGATATTGTGCATAAATCCAATTCCAACTACAAGCAATGCCATGATCATGATTGTTGATGTTTTGGTAGTTGCGGGAGGGACTTTCCTCTATAATACCTTTCTTAGATGAAGAGAATATTCTATAAGTCTAGGAAGACCATTAAACAAGAAGAAGGATTTCCAGAATAAAAGTTATCCCACACAGAAAAGAAAAAAGTAAAAATAAGATTCTAGAGAATAAGTTGGCCTAGGCAGTTGACTTGAAGACCATAAATAAGAAGGACATCTAGCTCATTTGGACATACACACAACACAGTCTCTCACTGATGACAATGTGCACAAGTATGAGGAGGAAGAGGAGTGGAAGAGGATTGGAAGAGTTGGGGTCTTTGGTTATTCTTGGTGGTTGCTTTATCTTGTGCGTTATATCTCTAAGGGGGTGCGCTCTTCTTGTATTATACTATTGTTTCAGTTGTGGGAACTATAGGTGAACTAACCTAGTGGTAGGGTTTATATATTGTATGTGGCTCTTGAGAGCTAGTGAATAGTTGGATTTTGTGAAAGGAATCTATCTAATAAAGGTTGTTGGGTTTTTCCAAGGATAAATCTCTTGTGTTCTTTTTATCTCTTATTTATGGTGATACTTCTCAATACATGATACATATATGTTAATGGTAATGAAGTAAAATAACAATAGTAAATCTAATTCTTTGTAAATAAGAAAAATTTAACATGGTATCGGAGATGGTTACCTTTAGAATAATTTGATCACTAGAAGGAAGATCGTTGCAACAACACCTTACAACTACAATAATTTTCCAAGCTCGTTGAGCACTATATTAAGGTAGTTGTGGATAATTATTTCATAGATAAGTGCACCCTACCCTAGTGCACCCCTGAAACCCTTATCGTGCAGTTTGGTGAAGTTTGAAAATTTTAGTTTTTTCATTGCTAGGGTTTCTACCAACGAACAATGTCAACCAGCATGAGAGTTGATGATAGATGGGATGGAGCAAATAAATTAAGATCCTGGAAGCATAGATTTATCCTCATTCTATAATAAAATTATTAATTGGATCGTATCAAGAAGATTCTTCCATAACAAGAAGAAGAAGATGCCAAAGAAAAGTTCAGGAAGAATGAAGTCAAGGCCAAGAAGATCTTGATAGACTCAATACAGGATCATTTGATACCTAATGTATCAAAACTAAAGACACCAAAGGAAATGTTTGATTCCCTAACCAAACTTATGAAATTAAGAATACCATTCGAAATCTTACTCTAAGGTGTCAACTCAGAAACGTGAAAATGAACAAGTAAGAAGTAGTAGCCAACTTTTTCATGAGGATCTTGCGGATCGAGGACTAGTTAGAAACTATTTCAGATCCAATAGAAGACATCGAAATCATGACTACTACACTCAATGGATTTCCCTCTTCTTGGGATCCATTTTTTCAAGGGATTTGCGCCAAAATAAAATTTTGCAAGTTCAACAAGCTATGGGTAGATGGTACCTAAGAGGAATCTAGGTTGATATACAGATCACATAAGACTAATGATGAAAATAAAGCACTTTCTTTCCTAGTGAAGAAAAGAAAGGAAAGGGAATAAGGCAACCCAAAGAAGTCTAAGAAACCAAAACATAGGAATGATGCGTTAAATATTATATCCAACACCTGCAAGAATATGGGACATTATGTCTCATTATTCCCTCATAAACATGAAAAAGGAAATAAGAAGAAGCACCATGCACATACAACAAAAGCTGAAGAGAAAAAACAAAAGGATGGAGACTTTGTATTTGTTTCAGCACTCACAGGAATCATCACTCAAGGTAGTAACACTTGGTTCATAGATAACGATGCCTCCAAGCACATGACTTGATCCCAAAATCTCTTTCAAATATGAGAAAAAATATCTCATCGCTTCAAGTGAAGCTTGGGGATGATTCCATGCATGTATTCAAAGGCGTTGGAGAAGCCTTCCTACAACTTTAATCAGGTAACCATCTCTTAATTAAAGATATTTTGTTTGTGCAAAACTTAAAGAAGAATTTACTTTCCATCTCTTCTTTAGAAGACAAAGGATTTAGGGTGATTTTGTGGATGGCCATGTTATTCTATTTCCCAAGAGTTCAATCATTGATAAAGTTACCATTATTGGTATTCGAGAGGGAGGACTATATAAATTAAAGGGACACCACGAACAATCCCTTGTACACAACAGTGTTAGCTCAAGTGATCTATGGCACCAAAGACTTTCCCACATAAGCTAGAGAGAACTACTGATATTGGGAAATATGGTTACATGTCTACATGACATTCAGGTAGAACATGATGGAGTGTGCAAAGGTTGCACACTTGGAAAGAATGTCAAGGGAATCTTTACTAGAAATGATAACAGGTCCAAGGGTATATTGGATATCATACAATTTGATGTATGCAGACAGATGATGGTTCCATCCTTAGGCAACTTTGTATACTATGTCTTATTCATAGATGCCTATTTTCGAAAGACATGGATCTATTTTTTGAAAACAAAAGATGATGTCATCAAAAAGTTTCAGTAATTCAAGACTTTAATTGAAAATCTCTTTGAAAGGAAGATTAAAGTCTTGATATTTGATAATGGAGATGAGTACACCTTATATGATTTTAAATAATTTTTCAAGGAATCAAGGATTAAGAGGGAGATAAGAACTCCCTACAACCCCCAATAGAATGGGGTTGCAGGAAGAAATAACATATACATTGTATAAGAGAAAAAAGAGATGATTCATGACCAGGGCATACCCATGCATTTATGGGTAGAAGATTCCATAAAGTTTGTGTATGTCTATAATATAAGTCCTCACAAGATATTTGGGAACAAGACAATTGAAGAGGTGTTCACTGGAAAGAAACTAGAAATCAATCACTTGATGATTTTTGGTTGTCCAATATTTATACCTATTCCAAAGGAGTAGAGAACGTAGTTGGAACCTTCATGAAAGAATGGAACATTCAATGCATACAGTGAGACTTCGAAGGATTACAGAATATACATTCCTAGGAAGAGACATATTGATATTAGTCATGATGTAACATTTCATGAAGATGAATCATTCAGAAGATTAAGGGAGTCTCACATGGATGAGGGCCGAAAGGAGTAGGAGGCTCCAAAGGAAGTAGTCAGGGAAGACTCTACACCAAAGGAACCCATTTCAAAATTTCATAATGAGATGGTAGAGTCGAAGAGACTTGTAGATCCACCGAGAGAAGCTGCAATCACTAGCAAGATACCAACCTGGCTCTGGAACACCTTACAGGAATTTGAAGGACATGTAGCTCCCAAAGGCTCTTTTAGAGAGAGAAAGAGATCACATAACTTTTCCAGCTATGTGGCATTGATGAGAAACATCATTGATTCAGATCCTTCCACCTTTGAAGAAGTTGTTGAGAAGGAGGAATGCAAGCATGAAATGATGGAGGAGTATCAGTCCATCATGAAGAATGATGTGTGGGAGGCGGTTCTGAGACCATAAGGGAAGTCAGTGCTGACTTCCAAATGGATCTACAAGATCAAGCGTGATGTAGATGGTAGCATAGAGAAGTACAAAGAAATATTTGTGGATACATTATTCTCCCAGATAGAGGGAGAATAATACAATGAGACATTTGATCATGTAGCAAAGTACACTTCCATTATATCGATTATTGCAATTTCTTTCACAATGGGATGAAAATTACACTAGATGGATGTTAAGACTTCTTTCCTGAATGGTGTAATAGAGGAAGAAATGTATGTAGAACAACCATAAGGTTTTGTCATCCATGGAAAAGAGTCCCATGTTTTTTGATTGAATAAGGCCTTGTACGGATTGAAGAAAGCACCCAAGGCAAGGTATGCCAGGATAGATAACTGCTCGATGAGCTTGGGATTTACCAAGAGTGATGTGGATCCCAACCTTTACTATGAGTTTGAGAATAGATGTCCATTCATATTGGTTCTCTATGTGGAAGACTTGTTTCCGATAGGATATGATAAAATAATAGTTGGGTGCAAGATGGAGCTTGTTTCAGAGTTTGAGATGAAGGATCTAGGTATGATACATTATTTTTTTGAATTGGAAGTGTTGTAGAGATCAGATGATAATTTCCTTAGCCAAGGAAAACATATTGTTGAGATACTGTAGAGATTTAGAATGATGGATTGCAATTCCATGGCCACACCCATGATGGTAAGTATGAATCTACTGAGTGATTCATATTTATATTTGGTGGATCCCATGATGTACAAACAATTGATTGGATCCTTGATGTACCTGGTTAATACTAGTCCAAACATATGTTTTGTAGTGAATGCCTTGAGGTAGTACATGGTTAAACCAAGATATGTATATTAGATGGAAACAAAACATATGTTGAGGTACCTACATGGTACGATTTTATATGGATTGATATATGTCTCTGGTGGAGATGTGAAGTTGCAGGGATATACAAAATCTAAATGGGCAGGGAGTCCAGTGGATCAAAAGAGTAATTATGGATGTTGCTTCAGTCTGGGATCAGGTATGATCTCATGGTTGAGTAGGAAGTAGACAACATTGGCACTCAGTACAACAGAGTCAGAGTATATCACAGCTAGTGTGGAAACACGTGAAGAAGTGTGGCTTCAGAAGTTGCTTTCAGGGATATTTGATCTAGAATTGGAGCCAACTTGGATACATTATTACAATAAAATTTACATAAGGATTCTAAAGAACCATGTATTTCATGACAAGTCAAAGAAAATATATATCAAATATTATTACATATGATAAATGGTGAAGATAGGAGCTATAAATATCCCGTACATATCCATATATGAGCAGATAGTGGACATTCTCACCAAGGCTCTGTCTAGAGTGAAGTATGAGTACTTCATAGATAAGCTTTGCTCACAATGGCTCTTTTAGAGAGAGCAAGGGACCACATAAGTTTTCTAGCTATGTGGAATTGATGAGCAACATCATTGATTCAAATCCTTCCACCTTTGAAGAAGTTGTTGAGAAGGAGGAATGGAAGGATGAAATGATGGATGAGTATTAGTCCATCATGAAGAATGATGTGTGGGAGGTGTTTTTGAGACCAGAAGGGAAGTCAGTGTTGACTTCCAAATGGATCTACAATATCAAGCATGATGCAGATGGAAGCATAGAGAAGTACAAAGAAATATTTGTGGCTACATGATTCTCCCAGATAGAGGAAGAAGAATACGATGAGACATTTGATCATGTACCAAAGTACACTTCCATTAGATCGATTATTGCAATTTATTTCACAATGGGATGTGTTATCAGTCCAAGATATCACTCCTCGACTATAGAAGGGTGTAATCTTGGTAACTTTAAAATGATCAATAATGTGAAGGAAAAGAGGATCAAATCGGATGACATTATAAACTCATATCCATTTAGGAATACATCAGTCACTTGAAATACCAAGTCTTTCAACTATGTAACTCAGAAAGTTTTAACTTAATGTGTGGAAACATGCAGAAGACCTGTTATCGCTCAGTTTGTAATCTATGTCAGGTAGCTTAAAGGTAAAGGTCAAACTAGTGTAACAGGAGCTTCCCCACCCACTGTCACCTCGATGGGGGGCTCTTTCTATTTAGGGTGGAAAATCGCAAGGGAGATGTCCCTAGGTAATCTAGGGTGTTTAAAGGAAAAGGGTCAAGGGATTAAGGATCAAGAGGTTGAAGTAGGTTTTCCCTTCACAGATTACCGCCAAAGAAGATAGTCAAAAAGAAGGTATTCCACAGAAAAGGCACATGTTTGCGAGACAAGGAAACAATAAAGCTAAAATATGCCACAGTGGTTAGTACTTCATAAATTAATGACTATCAATATCAGGTATGAGCACATATAGCAGTAATTATTGATGAAGTCAATGATTGCGAAAAATAACCATGTCTTATAATGTTACTTCTCAATAATGCCAGAAATGATATAGCATTCAATGTATAAAATCAATCTTTGAATTATCACAACGCATTAAATATCATTAATATGCTCACACACAAAAGTTGTTGCATCACTATACTTGCTAGAGGGTTATGTCAACTTTCTTCTAGGTTAGTTTTGCAAGACAATGAGGTGGACGTTTTGCAAAATAAGCCAATGAAAATAATCAGCACTTCAATGTCTATTGTTAGATGACCTAGCCACAACGTTTTATATCAAACAAGAGCTAAGAGGAGGCATGACGTCATCATGAGATTAGGGTTAGTATGATGCTAGGGCTAGTTAGGGTTTCAAAATTAAGAAGTTTGAAAGGGTTGTTTTAACACAATATACTCAACGTTGGAATATTATCCTAGTGCCTTAGGGTATAATGGAGTCAAGGAGCAAGGCTAAAGTCTCAGGAGAATCTAAATTTAAAGACAAGAGGGTTAGGCTTTCTAGTGCTGCAATGGCAGGGCCACAAAGTGAAAACCCTAAGGGGAGGAGGCTCATTTCGGTGTTGCTTAAGCAAGGCCTCATGCTCCTCCATCTTTCCTTAAAAATCCTTGGCAAAAATGGCTAGCTTCAAAACATAAATCTAGGGCTAAAAACTGTTGCAAAGACAAGGCCTTTCAAACCCTAAAGGTCAAAACCCTAGGTGTAAACTCAATTAGGCCTAGGACGTCTTCCTTCTTCAAATTATGTTTCAAAACTAACTCAGAAAAAGGGGAACTAGTGGAGCAACGGCTAGGCTATGTTCTCCTTAATCAATGGCTAGACAAGTCTTCTATCATGGGGACATGAAGAAAGGACCTACTTGTGTGCTTGCTACCTAGGGTTTCAATGATTAAGCAAAATAATAACAATGTAACCATAAAAGTAAGAGATTTAACCTACAACCATTCAATTAAGAAGTTTTGCATGAGAAATACACTTAGAAATCAATGAAGAGCTTATCATACCCTAGTTGTAAACCTTCCATTGATAGAAAACACCATAAACATGCCAAGAATGATTCTCCACAAGTGTAGCACCTCAACTCCAAGAGCCAAATACAAAGACAAAAGACTAAAAATGTTTCTCTCACAAGAGAGTGAGTTGTGTTATTCCTAAAATGAGGCTCAACGTCCTCTATTTATACCAATCTTATGACCTTCAATTACAAAAATAGGTCATTAAAACAACCGACAAGGCTGACTAACAATATTACACTGTTTTTCACATTAAATGCTAAAAATGTCATAATTATGAGCTAAAAGGGAGACGTCAGGCCCCTCTGAGGGAGACGTTGGCCCTTTTTGGGCAAGATCAGCATCCAAGAATCAAAACGTTAGCCCCTCTGGGGCTCCTGCAAGCTGCCACACGTGCCAAATGACCCAGCACACTACCACACACTCCAGAAAATGTCCAGCTGCCTTAGGTGACGTCCTGTCCATCGAAAGCAATCGTCCCATCTGTAGTGGGTGATCGCCCCTAGGCTGGGCTCTGCCATGGTTTCCTGGTAGAACGTCCTTCTATATTCTTCATGCAATGTCTCTTCATAACGTTGTCCTACCTCTGCCATCCCAGCAACCATCTGATGGGCTTTTCATCCCCATGGAGGTCCGAACTAATCATATCCCCATGTGTACCGGTCCACTGGTACCTGTCCGCTGGGGATGGTACTGCACATCAAAGACTACACCCTCCATGGGCTCATCAGTCCTCGGGATCATAGCAATGAAAATCATATTTCATCATTAAATTTATCAAATACATTCATGAAATCCGTAACATATCATCTAAGAGCTCAAAGACATTACACAGATCTACTATACAAAGCTGAAGAAACTTACAGAGTAACCTATTTGGATAATACCTGCAAGATAAGGAAAGTTTCCTCAGAAGATCATTCAAGCCATATTTTATGAGGTGATATGGTTTTAAGGATGTAGAGTCACAGTAAGACCAAGGGCAGGTGTTATCTGTGGGTGCCTTTGTAGGAGGTGAGTTGTACCCATCATGGATGCATTTTTTCCAAGCCATTTATTGCCTTTATCTTTTTATTTATTGCTTTTATTTTTATTTCAAGGTCTGTCCAGAGGACACTACCTTAGCTTTGTGACCAGAGCTGATAGTGTTTCCCACTGGTATCTTCGTAGAGATGATCAGGTTGGCTCGTGATGAGACCCCCTTTCCCTTAGCCATGAAACCAAAGGTCACTGCCCTGGCGTGGTGACCAGATGATGGCAATGTAATACTGCTAGATACCTATGAACATAATGGACCGACTCATGATGAGACCTCCTATCCTCTTGGTTAGGTCTTGTTTTATTATTTTTCTGAGGGTCCCTTTAGTTTCTTATCGAGAGGCTTTTTATTGCCTTCTTGGGGATCCCCTGGGCGAAGCATCTCTAGGTTTTATTTCCTATGGATTTTATCTTTTACCAACTACTTTTACCCCCTGGGCCTTTAGCCCCTTTTTCCCACAAGACAAAGTGTAACCCTCAAAGGTCATCCTAATGGTCGAACTAGGGGAATGGGATAGATGTGCGGGGTATAAGATGTAAAATGATAAAATGGTGGGAGTGGACAATGGTTCTGCAAATCCCCCTTGGTGGCTAACCAAAACCCATGAATATAAACTTTCTAAGTCACCCCATCAATCACCCCAACAATGGTCAAGTGGATTAGTGTAAGATCCAAGAAGTCATCAGAAATGAAAGGAACCTAATGCATAAATAAGAGGGTCATAACGATCAAATATGACACATACCATGATACCTTGGACCAATTACCTCATGGAGAAAGAGTCCTCTCCGATGCAAATCCAAGTCGATGGTGATGGAAGTTGCTTCTATTCAATAGGACAAATCTGGCGAAGACAAAGAAGGATGGGCCCTCCAGGGCCATGCTCAGGTCAATCCTGCTCTCGGTACTTCATGTCTAGGACCTGCGGGCCTCGAGACATGATCTCCAAGTTATCCCTAGATATCGGGGATAACATCTGGCTCAAACTTGGGGACATGTGCTAACCATAGAGTGCATGAGAAGCTCAACAATCTCTGGCATAAACCTGTAGGCCTGCTCACACTTGACAAGAAATCATTAGCGACAAAAGGTGGGGTGGTATTGCCACCCTGCAAAAATAATATAAGAATACATATGAGATAAAACAATCAAGATGCATGTATAAGGGAAACAAACAGTAAATGCAGATGGTATAATACATGAAAATGCCTACCTACTCATACTTACGTGTGGAATCAGGTTACCCCACCCTGGTGGGATTTGAGGAGATGCCCATTGATAGGCATCGTGTGCCTTCTTCCCTCCAGTGTAGATAGGTAATAGGAGTCATTAAATGACTTCCTCCCGACCTTAAAAGGGCCAAGCCAAAAACGATTGTCTTCTTTGATATTAGTAGGCTTCCCTTTATTGGCATCCCACATCCAAACCATGTCTCCCTCCTTGTACTCTTTGACTTTAAAATAGGTCATTCCTTGAATAACCCTGGTGTATTGTGTTGAGGGAGGTGGGTGGGATTCTGCTACGAAGATTTCCTGCTGTGAAGGATGGATCCGCACATCATTTTCCACCTTCTTTAGTATTTTCACAGTCTCTGATTTCTGAGCTTTGAGATCGCCAATGAGTTGTTGGTATTCTTCTTTCGTGGGCCATTCAATCTGACTCGAATTTTCCTCTTTTGCAAAAGGCGTATCTTCTAAAGAACAATTATGAGGAGTTGGCCCATTTTTTTCACGTGATTTTTCATCTTTGATGGAATCACTGGACTTTTTCTCATAGTTTGTAGTTATGGTTATATTCTGGAAACAACCAATAGTTCCATCCTTCAATAGTCCATCTGATCCTTGGAAAAAGTTGTCAAATTTCTCTCTGATAGATGGTACCTTGATGACTTCTCTTAAAGGGATAGTCACAAGCATCTTGGATAATGCCCCTTCAAGATCAAAATTCAGATTAACCCTTTCGGCATTGGATGTTTTAGGAAATATTTCATCCACAGGTGGGTTTTTTGTTTGGTCAGTGGAAGGTTGGTCCAATTTATTTCTTCTATACACATGGAGCTCTTGTTTCTTTAGCTTCTCTTTTGATTCCTAGTCTAATTTGTTTATCACCGCCATCCTGGCTGACCTGGCTACTTCTTTGATGGCCTCTTGATGCTCTTCAATAGTAATATTTATTTGAGGGCCTTCTATGAAGTAATCTATATTGGTTACCTGTTGATGGCCACCACTATTGCAAGGACATTCATGTTCCCAATGTCCTTCACTGCATTGAAAACACCAAGGGTTTTCATCCACAATGATGGCGCTTGGAACTTTTATGTCTTTGAAAACATCTTTGTGCCCCTCAATGAAATTACTTTTTATTTGTAGTGGATAGCCATCCTCGTCTGAATATTCTAAGGTATCAGAGGCATCATCAGGAAAATCACCCCAATCTGTGTCTTCTCCTGTCAAAGGAAAAGTGGGACAATCTTGAAACAAGTATGGATCCATTGAAAAGGGTGTTTGTTCATCCGTCTCAGAGTGACCAGTATGTAATAGTGTGGGAATCCATTTAAAAGGTAATTGGTCATCTGAATCTGGATTTTTTAGAAAAGATACTTCTAACATTTCATGAATCCTTTTGATCCTTTGCAGGATACAAGACATACTAATGCTTGGATCAGCTTCTTCAGACTTATGGGCTTCACTCATATCTTGATCTTCCAACATTGGTGTGTCCAAGACAAACAAGGCATCTTCAAAGTTATGTTTTTTCTGAGTGGCCATGCCCAAATCCTTGGATGGATTATGTTGTATTGATGCATTCAAAACATTTTTTGTATTTGAGAAAGCTGTGCTCCATTTCCTTTTGGGAGGCATGAGTCTTACTTCAAGAATTTCTAGGGGCTTAGGATCAGCTCTGGGGACATCCTCATTACTAGATTCCTTTGGATCATTATTGTGCGAGAGATTGACTTGATTGATGTAGTCTTCAAACTCAAGTTTTTGCTCAATCCTGCTAGCAAGGTCTTGTGCTTCTTCTAGAGTCGAGGGTGACCAATATTTGAGAGTAAACTGCAACACCCCTTCCAACGAGTTCAATTAGTGTTGGAGGACAGCTTCTTCTAAGAAACTAGGCTTGACCTTCTTGAGTAAAAGGTTGAACCTATCATTGAAATCCCTAATGCCCTCACTAGAGGCTTTGCAAATATTAGTGTATTGGGAGTAAAGGGAATCCATGCTCTCTTTTTCACACCAATCTTTCTGGAAGGCTTGTTCAAGGTCTTCAGGGCTTTTGATGCTTCCTTTTGGGAATTTTTTAATCCATTTTCTGCAACTTCCGGTGAGTGAGCTCACAAAGAGCCTTAAGAAAACATCGGGATGTTCTTGTCCGGATAGCTGAAACTGGAAAGCATCACAGAAGTCGGTCCAATGAGAGTTTCCATAGGATCCATCTTCCCCTGAGAACTTAGGTATCCAGGACTCGTCCTTCTTGGAAAGATCATGTAACCCCCCTTGGGTGTTAGGTAATCTTAAAGGACTAAAGAGTTCTTTATGAGACCATTTGGGAGAACTTACAGGGGTGACAGGATTTGTGGAGGTCATAGTAGCAAATGCAGGTATATACTGACTTCCACTACAAGTCGTCATTAGCTATTTGTGGAGTCACCATATGATTTGTTTGAAATCATCAAATAAAAAGGGAAAACACCCTAGTGGATTCGCCAGGTAATCTTGTAAGATAAGGCTCTGTGGCAAGGATTACCGAAAAGGTTTGTCGTCTGAGGAGAATTGACTCAGTGTTCCCCAAGAACGGCGCCAAAATGTTATCGCTCAGTTTGTAGTCTAGGTCAGGTAGCTTAAAGGTAAAGGTCAAATTGGCATAACAGGAGCTTCCCCACCCACTGTCACCTCGATGGGGGGCTCTTTCTATTTAGGGTGGAAAATACCAAGGGAGACGTCCCTAGGTAATCTAGGGTGTTGAAAGGAAAAGGGTCAAGGGATTAAGGCTCAAGAGGTTGAAGTAGGTTTTCCCTTCATGGATTACCACCAAAGAAGATAGTCAAAAGGAAGGTATTCCACAGAAAAGGAACCTGCTTGCGAGACAAGACAACAATAAATATAAAATATGCCACAGTGGTTAGCACTTCATAAATTAATGACTATCAATATCAGGTATGAGCACATATAGCAGTAATTATTGACGAAGTCAATGATTGCGAAACATAACTATGTCTTATAATGTTACTTCTCAATAATGTCGGAAATGATATAGCATTCAATGTATAAAATCAATCTTTGAATTATCACAACGCATTAAATATCATTAATATGCTCACACACAAAAGTTGTTGCGTCACTATACTTGCTAGAGGGTGACGTCAGCTTTCTTCTAGGTTAGTTTTGCTAGAAAATGAGGTGGACGTTTTGAAAAATAAGCCAATGAAAATAATCAACACTTCAATGTCTATTGTTAGATGACCTAGCCAGAACATTTTATATCAAACAAGAGATAAGAGGAGGCATGAAATCATTATCAGATTAGGGTTAGTAAGATGCTAGGGTTAGTTAGGGTTTCAAAATTAAGAAGTTTGAAAGGGTTATTTTAACACAATAGACTCAACGTTGGAATATTAAACTAGTGCCTTAGGGTATAATGGAGTCAATGAGAAAGGCTAAAGTCTCGGGAGAATCTAAATTTAAGGACAAGAGGGTTAGGATTTCTAGTGCTGCAATGGCAGGGCCACAAAGTGAAAACCCTAAGGGGAGGAGGCTCATTCCGGTGTTGCTTAAGCAAGGCCTCATTCTCCTCCCTCTTTCCTTAAAAATCCTTGGCAAAAATGGCTAGCTTGAAAACATAAATCTAGGGCTGAAAAGTGTTGCAAAGACAAGGCCTTTCAAACCCTAAAGGTCAAAACCCTAGGTGTAAACTCAGTTAGGCCTAGGACGTCTTCCTTCTTCAAATTATGTTTCAAAACTAACTCAGAAAAAGGGGAACTAGTGTAGCAATGACTAGGCTATGTTCTCCTTAATCAATGGCTAGACAAGTCTTCTATCATGGGGACATGAAGCAAGGACCTACTTGTGTGCTTTCTACCTAGGGTTTCAATGATTATGCAAAATAATAACAATGTAGCCATAAAAGTAAGAGATTTAACCTACAACCATTCAATTAATAAGTTTTGCATGAGAAATACACATACAAATCAATGAAGAGCTTATCATACCCTAGTTGTAAACCTTCCAATGATAGAAAAAACCATAAACATGCCAAGAATGATTCTCCACAAGTGTAGCGCCTCAACTCCAAGAGCCAAATACAAAGACAAAAGACTAAAAATGTTTCTCTCACAAGAGAGTGAGTTGTGTTATTCCTAAAATGAGGCTCAACATCCTCTATTTATACTGATCTTATGACCTTCAATTACAAAAATAGGTCATTAAAATAGTTGACAAGGTTGACTAACAATATTACACTGTTTTTCACATTAAATGCTAAAAATGTCATAATTATGAGCTAAAAGGGAGATGTCAGGCCCCTCTGAGGGAGACGTTGGCCCTTTTTGGGAAAGATCAGCATCCAAGAAGAAAAACGTTGGCCCCTCTGTGTCTCCTGCAAGTTGCCACATTTGTCAAATTAACCATCACACTGCCACACGCTCCAGAAAACGTCTAGCTGCCTCAGATGACATCCTGTCCATCGAAAGAAATCATCCCATATACAGTGGGTGATCCCCCCTAGGTCAGGCTCTGCCATGGTGTCCTGATGGAACATCCTTCTGTCTTCTTCATGCAATGGCTCGTCACAAATTTTTCCTGCCTCTTCCATCCCAGCAACCATCTGATGGGCTTTTTAGCTTCATGGAGGTCCGAAATAATCATATCCCCATGTGTACCGGTCCACTGGTACCTGTCCTCCGGGGATGGTCCTGCACATCAAAGACTATGCCTTCCATGGGATCATCAGTCCTTGGGATCATAGCAATGAAAATCATATTTCATCATTAAAGTTATCAAATACATGCATGAAATCCCTAACATATCATCTAAAATCTCAAAGACATTACACAGATCTACTATACAAAGCTGAAGAAACCGACAGAATAACCTATTTGGCTAATACCCACAAGATAAGGAAAGTTTCCTCATAAGATCATTCAAGCCATGTTTTATGAGGTGATATGGATTTAAAGATGTCTAGTCATAGTAATACCAAGGGCAGGTGTTGTCTGTGGGTGCCTTTGTAGGAGGCGAGTTGTACCCATCATGGATGCATTTTTTCCAAGCCCTTTATTTCTTTTATCTTTTTATTTATTGCTTTTCTTTTTATTTCAAGGTCTGACCAGAGGACAATGCCTTGGCTTGGTGACCAAAGCTGACAGTGTTACCCACTGGTATCTTCGCAGAGATGATAAGGCTGGCTCATGATGATACCCCCTTTCCCTTGGCCATGCAACCAAAGGTCACTGCCCTGGCATGGTGACCAGATGATGGAAATGTCATACTGTTGGATACCTATGAACATAATGGACCGGCTCATGATGAGACCTCCCATCCTATTGGTTAGGTATTGTTATATTATTTTTCTGAGGGTCCCTTTAGTTTCTTATCGAGAGGCTTTTTATTGCCTTCTCGGGGATCACCTGGAAGAAGCATCTCTAGGTTTTATTTCCTATGGATTTTATCTTTTACCAGATGCTTTTACCCCCTGGGCCTTTAGCCCCTTCTTCCCACAAGACAAACTATAACCCTCAAAGGTCATCCTAATGGCCGAACTAGGGGAATGGGATAGATGTGCGGGGTATAAGATGTAAAATGATAAAATTGTGGGAGCGGATGATGGCTCTGCAAATTGCCCTTGGTGGCTAACCAAAACCCATGAATATCAACTTGCTAAGTCACCCCATCAATCACCCCAACAATGGTCAAGTGGATTAGTGTAAGATCCAAGCAGTCATCAGAAATGAAAGGAACCTAATGCATATATAAGAGGGTCATAACGATCAAATATGACACATACCATGATACCTTGGACCAATTACCTCATGGAGAAAGAGTCCTCTCCGATGCAGATCGAAGCCGATGGTGATGGAAGCTGCTTCTGCTCAACAGGACAGATCTGGTGAAGACGAAGAAGGATGGGCCCTCCAGGGCCATGCTCAGGTCAATCCTTGTCTCGGTACTTCATGTCTAGGACCTACAGGCCTCGAGACATGATCTCCTAGTTATCCCTAGATATTGGGGATAACATCTGGCTCCAACTCGGGGACATGTGCTAACCGTAGAGCGCATGAGAACCTCAACAATCTCTGGCATAAACCTGTAGACCTGCTCACACTTGACAAGAAAGCATTAGCGTCAAAAGGTGGGGTGGTATTGTCACCCCGCAAAAATAATATAAGCATACATATGAGATAAAACAATCAAGATGCATATATAAGGGAAACAAACAATAAATGCAGATGGTATAATACACTGAAATGCGTACCTACTCATACTTACCTATGGAATTAGATTACCCCACCCTGGTGGGATTTGAGGAGATGCCCGTTGACGGGCATTGTGCACCTTCTTCCCTCCAGTGTAGACAGGTAATAGGAGTCATTAACTGACATCCTCTCGACCTTAAAAGGGCCAAGCCAAAAATGATTGTCTTCTTTGATATTAGTAGGCTTCCCTTTATTGGCATCCCACATCGAAACCATGTCTCCCTCCTTGTACTCTTTGACTTTAAAATTGGTCGTTCCTTGAATAACCCTGGTGTATTGTGTAGAGGGAGGTGGGTGGGATTCTGCTACAAAGATTTCCTGTTGTGAAGGATGGATCCGCACATCATTTTCGACCTTCTTTAGTATTTTCTCAGTCTCTGATTTCTGAACTTTGAGATCGCCAATGAGTTGTTGGTATTCTTCTTTCGTGGGCCATTCAATCTAACTCCAATTTTCCTCTTTTGCAAAAGGCGTATCTTTTGGAGAACAATTATGAGGAGTCGGCCTGTTTTTGTCACGTGATTGTCATCTTTGATGGAATCACTGGACTTTTGCTCATATTTTGTAGTTATGGGTATATTCTGGAAACAACCAATAGTTCCATCCTTCAATAGTCCATCTGATGCTTGGAAAAAGTTGTCAAACTTCTCTCTGATACATGGTACCTTGATGACTTCTCTTAAAGGGATAGTCACAAGCATCTTGGATAATGCCCCTTCAAGATCAAAATTCAGATTAACCCTTTCATCATTGGATGTTTTAGGAAAGATTCCATCCACAGGTGGGTTTTTTGTTTGGTCAGTGGAAGGTTGGTCCAATTTCTTTCTTCTATACACCTGGAGCTCTTATTTTTTTAGCTTCTCTTTTGATTCCTGGTCTAGTTTGTTTATCACCGCCATCCTGGTTGACCTGGTTGCTTCTTTGATGGCCTCTTGATGCTCTTCAATAGTAATATTTATTTGAGGGCCTTCTATGAAGTAATCTGTATTGTTTACCTGTTGATGGCCACCACTACTGCAAGGACATTCATGTTCCCAATGTGCTTCACTACATTGAAAACACCAAGGGTTTTCATCCACAATGATGGGGCTTGTAACTTTTATGTCTTTGAAAACATCTTTGTGCCCCTCAATGAAATTACTTTTTCTTTGTAGTGGATAGCCATCTTCGTCTGAATCTTCCAAGGTATCAGAGGCATCATCAGGAAAATCACCCCAATCTGTGTCTTCTCCTATCAAAGGAAAAGTGGGACAATCTTGAAACAAGTATGGATCCATTGAAAAGGGTGTTTGTTCATCCGTCACAGAATGACCGGTATGTAATAGTGTGGGAATCCCTTTAAAAGGTAATTGGTCATCTGAATCCTTCTTTTTTAGAAAAGAGACTTATAACATTTCACGAATCCTTTTGATCCTTTACAGGATACAAGACATACTAATGCTTGGATCAGTTTCTTCAGACTTATCGGCTTCACTCATACCTTGATCTTCTAGCATTGGTGTGTCTAAGACAAACAAGGCATCTTCAAAGTTATGTTTTTTCTGAGTGGCCATGCCCAAATCCTCGGATGGCTTATGTTGTATTGATGCATTCAGAACATTGGTTGTATTTGAGAAAGTTGTGCTCCATTTCCTTTTGGGAGGCATGAGTCTTACTTTAAGAATTTCTAGGGGCTTAAGCTCAGCTCCGGGGACATCCTCATTACTAGATTCCTTGGGATCATTATTGTGCGAGAGATTGACTTGATTGATGTAGTCTTCGAACTCAATTTTTTGCTCAATCCTGCTAGCAAGGTATTGTGCTTCTTCTAGAGTCGAGGGTGACTGATCTTCGAGAGTAAACTGCAACACCCCTTCCAACAAGTTCAAGTAGTGTTGGAGGACAGCTTCTTCTGAGAAACTAGGCTTGACCTTCTTGAGTAAAAGGTTGAACCTATCATTGAAATCCCTAATGCCCTCACTAGAGGCTTTGCAAATATTAGTGTATTGGGAGTAAAGGGAATCCATGCTTTCTTTTTCACACCAATCTTTCTGGAAGGCTTGTTCAAGGTCTTCAGGGCTTTTGATGCTTCCTTTCAGGAATTTTTTAATCCATTTTCTGGCACTTCCGGTGAGTGAGCTCACAAAGAGACTTAAGAAAACATCGGGATGTTCTTGTCCGGATAGGTGAAACTGGAAAGCATCACAGAAGTCGGTCCAATGAGAGTTGCCATAGGATTCATCTTCCCCTGACAACTTAGGTATCTAGGACTCGACCTTCTTGTGCAGATCATGTAACCCCCCTTGGGTGATAGGTAAGCTTAAAGGACTAAAGAGTTCTTTATGAGACCGTTTGGGAGAACTTACAGGGGTGACAGGATTTGTGGAGGTCATAGTAGCAAATGCAGGTATATACTGACGTCCACTACAAGTCGTCATTATCTATTTGTGGAGTCGCCATATGATTTGTTTGAAATCATCAAATAAAAAGGGAAAACACCCTAGTGGATTCGCTAGGTAAGCCTTTAAGATAAGGCTCTGAGGCAAGGCTTACCGAAAAGGTTTGTCGTCTGAGGAGAATTGACTCAGTGTTCCTTGAGAACGACACCAAAATGTTATTGCTCAGTTTGTAGTCTAGGTCAGGTAGCTTAAAGGTAAAGGTCAAACTGGCGTAACAGGCTCTTCCCCACCCTCTGTCACCTCGATGGGGGGCTCTTTCTATTTAGGGTGGAAAATCCCAAGAGAGACATCCCTAGGTAATCTGGGGTGTTGAAAGGAAAAGGGTCAAGGGATTAAGGCTCAAGAGGTTGAAGTAGGTTTTCCCTTCACAGATTACCGCCAAAGAAGATAGTCAAAAGGAAGGTATTCCACAGAAAATGCACATGTTTGCGAGACAAGGCAACAATAAATCTAAAATATGCCACAGTGGTTAGCACTTCATAAATTAATGACTATCAATATCAGGTATGAGCACATATAACAGTAATTATTGACGAAGTCAATGATTGCAAAAAATAACTATGTCTTATAATGTTACTTCTCAATAATGCCAGAAATGATATAGCATTCAATGTATAAAATCAATCTTTGAATTATCACAACGCATTAAATATCATTAATATGCTCACACACAAAAGTTGTTGCGTCACTATACTTACTAGAGGGTGACGTCAACTTTCTTCTAGGTTAGTTTTGCTAGACAATGAGGTGGACGTTTTGCAAAATAAGCCAATGAAAATAATCAACACTTCAATGTCTATTGTTAGATGACCTAGCCACAACGTTTTATATCAAATAAGAGCTAAGAGGAGGCATGATGTCATCATCATATTAGGGTTAGTAAGATGCTAGGGTTAGTTAGGGTTTCAAAATTAAGAAGTTTTAAAGGGTTGTTTTAACACAATAGAGTCAACGTTGGAATATTAGACTAGTGCCTTAGAGTATAATGGAGTCAAGGAGCAAGGCTAAAGTCTTGGGAGAATCTAAATTTAAGGACAAGAGGGTTAGGCTTTCTAGTGCTGCAATGGCAGGGCCACAAAGTGAAAACCCTAAGGGGAGGAGGCTCATTCCGGTGTTGCTTAAGCAAGGCCTCATGCTCCTCCCTCATTCCTTAAAAATCCTTAGCAAAACCGGCTAGCTTCAAAACATAAATCTAGGGATGAAAAGTGTTGCAAAGACAAGGACTTTCAAACCCTAAAGGTCAAAACCCTAGGTGTAAACTCAATTAGGCCTAGGACGTCTTCCTTCTTCAACTTATGTTTCAAAACTAACTCAGAAAAAGGGGAACTAGTGTAGCAACGGCTAGGCTATGTTCTCCTTAATCAATGGCTAGACAAGTCTTCTATCATGGGGACATGAAGCAAGGACCTACTTGTGTGCTTGCTACCTAGGGTATCAATGATTAAGCAAAATAATAACAATGTAACCATAAAAGTAAGAGATTTAACCTACAACCATTCAATTAAGAAGTTTTGCATGAGAAATACACTTACAAATCAATGAAGAGCTTATCATACCCTAGTTGTAAACCTTCCAAT
>ML779446.1:681631-743825 GCA_009831015.1 Picea engelmannii
TGGAACATCCACTGTCAATATACCAAGGATTATTTTGTCTTTGGACTGATAACACTAGTGTACACTTGTCATCTTCTTTCTTCTTCCAAATCTTGAAATTTTCAGCAGTAGGATTCAAATCTAGCTTAAAATTCCTTAAGCGAAAATCTGGAGCTTTATGTCCATAGTTATGATAGATGTAACATTTTGGTTCACTGAATAACAGATCATGACAATTGTTATGCTCATAATTGTTGTTATGTTTCACCTGCGTCCTTCCTCCATCCATCACATGATTTATAGTATGTGGTCATTTGTTTCTTGGTTGTCTCAATCTTTGTTGTGGCAGATAATTATTCCTTGAGTATCTTGATTTCAAATATCTAGATCTTAAAGAACAGTTTACAGCTTTGTGACCAAAGTTAGAACATAAAAAAAAAATAACCATAGAAAAAACCTTTGTACCAGAAAAAAGGTTGTAGTCGATTTCTTCCATGCTGATGATTTCTTTGATCAGAAAATGTGTTTGTATTATTTCTTTGATCTATAGATTCATTTCTGGTACTTTTTCTTTCATTCCTTCTTGGTGGCAGGTTTTCTTTCTTTGTTTCTACAGAGTGGTTGTTTTCAATGATTGTAGATTTGACAAACTTGATGGGTTCTGTATTACTTGGATGATCACTACTTGATCCTTCTTCATAGCCCAAGCTAACTTTAAACTTTGGATTCCTTTGCTGATTTAGAATGGAAGTTAATTCTTCTGAGGCTTTAATACTTGGAAGATTTTGGTGATACAATGCCTTAAACTTCTCCATTTATTTTCTGGTTTTTACTATCTCTTCTTCTAAGGCTTCAAACCTCACTTTATTCTCTGACAACTATTGTTTCATTATGTATTCTATTTTCTTTGCCTCTTCTAACTCCACTTTTAGTAGAGAAAAGTTTTCATCAGGTTTTTCACCATTCATTTTAAACTACATCAACAACTGTTTTTGTTTTCTCTTCTTACATTTGAGTCTGTCAATTTCTTCCAGAGCACTGACTAATTCACCTTCCATATCCACCACAACTTCTTCATTATCCATTTCACCTCCTGTGTGTTCATTATCAAGATCTCCCATAGCCATAAGCATAAAATCATTCACTTTGTTTTCACATGAAGAATCACTATCTATGTCTTCTGAGGAATTGTCATTGTTTGCACACAAACTTTTCTTTTTACTATATTTCTTGAATTTGTACTTATTTTCATCATCAGAGTTTTGGTCCTTTTTCTGGTGGGGACACTTAGATGAAAAATGACCTATCTTACCACAGTTAAAACATTTGAAGGGAAGCTTGCCTTGATATTTTCGTGATCCTTTCTTTAACCTTATCACAAAATTTTCCTCAATATCATCTAAATCTGAATCAATATTCTTGTCTGCTTTAAAATATGCTTCTCTAGTAATGGGTTTATCTTTGTTGATTCTCATTTCATATGTAGTTAGAGTTCCTAGGAGTTGATCAATGGAAAGAGTTTTAAGATCATTTACTTCTTCTATTGAAGAGACTTTTGGATTAAATTTATCAAGTTGAGATCTTAAAATCTTTTGAACTAAAAATGATTCTTCAATCTTCTCACCAAGACCCTTCATGGCATCCACAAGTTCTTCAACTCTTAAAAAATACTTGCTAACTATTTCATCTTCATTCATCTTTAGTTGTTCAAACTTCAACCTATATGTTTGGAGTTTGGCATCTTTTACTTTCCCATTTCCTTCATAACTGTTAATAAGTTTATCCCACATAGCTTTAGCAGTTTCAAGATGCATCACCTTTACAAACTCAGCTTCAGCAAGTCCATTCAAGATACCATTCATTCCCTTAGCATTAAATATAAATTCTAACTTATCATCCATGGAAGCCAACACAATAGGCTTTGTATATCCAGTCTCTACTACATCCCAAACATCATCACCTAAGGCCATTAGGTATGTTCTCATTATAACTTTCCAAAAGGAAAAATTTGTTCCATCAAACAAAGGAGGCTTACTGGCTGAAGTCCCTTCATCAATTATCATGTTTAAGCTTACAGATCTAAGTTTAAATAAAAGGAACCCGCTCTAATACCAATTGTTGAAAGTACTAAGACAACTGAGAGGGGGGGGCGAATCAGTTGTTACTGTGCTTAAACAATTTTAAGTCTATTAAACCATTTTTAATCTTTCATCAAGTGACCATCAAAATTATACATCATATGAAAAAAAAAAATAATGAGCATCAATCACACATAAGATATACACAGAGACAGATTTTCACGAGGAAACCCATAAAGAGAGAAAACCTCTTCTTCTTCGAAATGATAGGCAATGATTTAAGTGTTGTACATCATCTATGTTTGAGAACTAACTCAAAGTGAGGTTACTACCTCTGTTTTACAAGCTCCAGATTGTTGAGAGAACCAACTCTCTGGTTTCTCTAGAACCCACTAGAAGGAAGCACCAACTCCCTAAATATTCCAACACCAACTAGATTTATACAAGCAACAACTTGTATACATAAAAATTTGTGTTTTCCCAAGCACCACCCTGTTTTTCTAGCCACAACTAGATGGAAGATACAACTTCCAATATTCAAGAACCAACTTGAATATTAGAGGACCACATTCCTCCCTATCACCACCCTTCCTCCCCGATTATGAATAATTGATTGACAAACAAACAATACTGGTATTTCAATTCTTACCCCTTCTTCATTGTTCTGCAATTCCTTCTGCTTTGTTCATACTTGGCTTGACTTGTTGTCTCTTTATTTTTGTTCTATCTCTGTCCTTATCATGCTTCTTTGATATGGGCACATTCTGCTCTCTTCACCTTTTCTATTATGTTCAGCTTCTATTCCTTATCTCTGAGCTTTCTTCACACTGCGCATACTGTAATTTTACCTTTCTATAGTTCAACTCATTTTTCAGTCAGAACAACTAACATTACACAGTTGTTGCATCTCTCCTTTTATACACACCAGCCTCATCAGTTACACCTTGAATCTCCTTGGGCAAAGACAAAAACATCTCAATAACTGAATTGCCAACTGATCAAGAACCATGATTCAATTTTGCTAATTGAATCGTAACTGATCAACTAATTTGTGAAGTGAAACAGTAGCCCTCCAATCATATTCCTGATTAACCTACATCATTGTATTACCAATGATGGATCTTGTACCTAATCCATATGCCCACTGGTTGTGACCATGGGCCTAATCAGAATGCCTTTTTCATTTCACATTTCGAAGATCCTATGTCGAAGGGTCTCCACACTCCAAGTTGCGATCCCCGAAATGGAGCTTAGCTTCATGCTAGCTCTTCCCTCTCATATGACCATCGACGGTGACCACATCCTACACTAAAAGGTGTTTCACATTTCGTGAACTTATGAACTTCATCGAACCTGATCAACGGTCGAGATCTCCAATGATCTGATGGTCCAGATCTCATCATGATATTGCGTTTCAGGATTCCTGTGATGAAGGGTCTCGACACTCCAAGTTGCGACTCCTGAAATGGAGCTTAGCAATTAGATCCTTCCATTAATCCTTCGATGATGTGACCTTTTCTATGACCACGGGCCATACCTTATCACGATTTCACATATCACGAGTTGCAAGGTTAGAGCATTTATTTCCTTTGACTTTCTAGTCAGTGAAATGTTAATCCCTCACCACATGTTCCTCTTGGATCAATGGTCAAGATCTTATCATGATTTCACAACTTCACGGGCCTTCGTCATGCCTGATCAACGATCCACGATATCCCTTTGATAAACAACTCAGATTAAGTCGTGGTTTCACATTTCACAATTTCATAGGATAGAGCACCTTTCTTTGACTTTCTAGTCAGTGAAATGCCAATCACTCGCCATGGGTCCTCTGCATCCAATGTTCCACAACATACCTCGATCCAAAGGTCTAGATAAATTATTGGGATTTCACATATCATAAGTTCCCACACCATGTTCCGTTGACTCTTCCAATCTGCAGGCCAGTGAAATTCTAGTCGCTTGCCATGTGTCCTTCTTGAAGATGGACGGTCCTCCTACTTTCAGGATTTTTTATGCCTGCTTCATCTTGCACATAAATACCATGCTCCTTCTTATGGATACAATGACGACCAGTCTTCAGGCTCGTATCTAATTCCTAAGATATATTCTCTTCTACTACACGCTCTTTCCTATCTAAATTTAGATATGGTGGTCATTGAGAATTCTGAATGGGATCCAATGATCACTGTTTCTCTTCACTGTTGATTTTTCCATTGCCATGCCATTATCACCGCGCTATTGATCATGCTTATCTTCACCATTAATGACATCGCCATCAATGACAAACATGCATACTCTACCTCTGCCTGAAAAACATGCCAACACACACACACACACACACACACACACACACACACACACACACACACACACACACACATATAAACATAAAACAAACAACATATTCTGCTAATATACATATTAATGTGAAATAAAAGTAATCCTACGCATACAACATATACAGGAAATACTCATGAATATAAAACATGTACAAATACACATCATGTAAATGAACATATAAATATTACTTATATTTTTATAGATGACCACCAACTGTAGGAGGACCTTCCATGAACCTCCCATCCCTAGACCACATTTCTCATCACTCTTAGTAGTGGGTCACCCCTGATCTAGGACTAATCTCCACCTGGGTAAAGGGATTCCTAAGTTAGGCTCAATGGGAAGTTTCATAGTCAACATGAAGTATTTTGTCCTAGGAGCCAACCTACACTAATATCCTACAACCTCTCATTCCCCCCATTCATTTCCCACCTCAAGAAGTGTTCCCCTTCTCTTCTCAACAGTACTTTAGGTGTCCCACTTCCCTTCTAGGGCTTCAGTAATAGGCCAGACATGAATTCTCATAGCACTATAGCTGCAGTTGATCTCCCTCTAGGAAAATTGCTTCCTTGACAACCTCTCACACCTAGAGAGAGTTGATCACAGGCCTGAAAAACGACTTCTTCTTTCCTAGCAAACTCTCCCACCTCGAGAGAGTTTTTCACAAGCCTAACAACCTGCCTCTTCATTCCATGGGCCTGAAAATCCACCTCTTCACTCCCACTCCTAGATAACCAGCAACAGGATTAGGTGAAACAACTTCAGTGTTCGGCTAATGCACAGGTAAAAGAAGCAACCATGGCCTTCAGGTTTGGAAATAAGCACTGCTCATAAAAGGTAAGTACAACACAACCTTAGGTATGCATAGGTGCGTTGTTCCACCCAGGAGGATCATAGGTTTCAGTTGTTGATAATAAAACACGGGATATGGCTCTAGAATGCATGCAGGTTTTAGAGGTACATGCATGCTCAAAGGTCAACAATGGGGGTAATTAATTCCTCCGTGAATGCATGAGTGCATGGGAAGAGTGGCCATAATGGAAGAGATCCCTCCAAGAATTATTAGTTTTCCAAATATAAATCCATTTCCCAAATTGGACACTTGTTGACACAAACCCCCTCTCTCTCCTCGGGGCTGATCGACTTGTTTGTTTAGGATCGTCCAAAAGACTGACTCTGATTGACTCTTTGGGCCCCTGCTAGAACCCAAATTGATTTAACATAGGCCCCTTATCTCCTTAGGTGCAAGTCTTATGTAACCCACAGGCCCTTTTCCTGGCGCTCTTGGAAATTTTAAACTAGTGGGTGCTAACTCCTTCCGCTAGGGCCCTCTCCTCATATGACCTGGGGCTATGACTCAGGGCTAGCCCTCTTTGCGACTTCAGGCTTCAATGGATTTCAATGCAGCTGAATCCTTTTTACCCGAACCTCGAACCGACAAACTTACCCAAATGGGATCTAGGACTCACATTCTTCCAACAGCCAATGACCATGATCCACTTCGTAATTTCAACTTTGGGAGTTCCAAACATTCCAATGTCTTTTTTCCTTGAAGTATTTTGTACCTGAAGCTATGGATCAAGTGCCACATGCTCATCTTGATCAACAACTAAGATTGTCCTTTGATTCCACTTAGAGCGACTTGTAGTAAACGCCCCCTTGCTTTTATTTTTCTGTAGTGTCAATCCTCCAAAGTGATAGATCTTTCACCACATGTCCTTTTCCAACAGATAGTTCATATGGAGTTCGACGCTTCGACCTTTGGGATTTTTTGTGCCTTCACTCCTCAATTCCTCTGAAGTGACTTTTCTCCAAAGTAAATCTCCACGTTCCACATGTCCCTCCACTCATCCACAGATCCTATGGATTTCGGCCTTCGGGACTTACGACCTTCAAGATTTCACACTTCATTTTCCTTGAAGTTCTTTATCACTAAAGTGATAGATCTAGCGCCATGTGTCCAAGAAACTGACAGCTAGGATGGGCTCTTACCTATGGAGCTTTGGACGACTTCTGGTCAATATCTCCACCTCCTCCTTTCTCTTTTCTCTGAAATCATGATCTAGTGACACATGTCCTCCTCAATTCGACGGTCATGATGGACTTCTCTACCTCACGACTTCGGATATTTTTTCTTCACCTTACCCATTTTTCTCTGCAGTGTTGTTCCTCCAAAACACACAGATCTTCGCCATGTCTCTCTCTTGGATTTAACGGTCCTGATTGACTCCGTCCACTGTGACTTCGTGAAGTTTTCTCTTTTCTCCACGCAAATATTTCAGAGCTTTATCTCCTAGACTTTCTGATCTTTTTCTACTTGTCCCTCCAGATGATGGATGGTTTTGATTCACTTTGGAACTTCGGGACTTCAACCCGTCCTCACTCCTTGCACATAAACATGGTTAAAGTCTCGTGCACTTACCTGGATCTAACGAATGTCGATCCTCTGTGCTCAGATCTGATTGTTGGGATATGTCTTTCTCCTTCGTGCACCCCTTTGGGTGTTTAGACATAGAATTCGACGGTCCAGATCTCCTCCTGTAGTTGATCTGAAAATAGATGTTTCTCCTACTCTTGATCTTTGGATTTCTCTCGAATTAGAAGAATTTTCAAATGCCAAAGGTTATGGCCTTTCATCCTCCTGCGAACTCGGCTACTTTGAGTCTCATCTATGCTTGTAAAAATGTTATCTGTCCTTTGAGATTTTCCAACTAAATTGGACTTTGGTATCAACGCACACTTGCACTCTACGTGAAAACTTGCACTACTCCTCCTAATCTTCCAGCTTTCTTAGTATCCTAAGGGTCTCTACCCTCGGCTTTCCTTCAAAGTATTTATGGTTCCCTCCTGGAAACTCAATTCTCTTCCTCCTGATCTTGTGAAGAGTTGAAACACTCCACTTCTGGCACACTGCTTGCACCTTTCTGAATTTTTAGAATTTCTCAACACTCATCCAAATGTTGGCATGCTGCACACCTTACACAGGTCTTCTCCTAAATCCTGAACTCTTTCAGGTTCACTGATGCACTCCTTTCATCTACTCAATGCATACTTGTAGAACTATCCTACAGAGTGTTCAGTAACTCTGGTGTGTCTTCACTTGCCAATCTTCTCCCAGAAATTGAAATAAAGTTCTCTTGTGCACTCTTGCACCTTCTCAATGCTCACCTGGTAGAGCTCTACATAGTGTTCAACAACTCTCTCTTATGTGCCTTCTCTGCACAGTTTCTCCTCCATGGTGTTCAACAACCTTGAGGCTCCTCTCCGAGTCTACAAATGTTCTGGTGTGCCCACCTGACACGTTCTCATCTGAAATTGAAGAAGAGTTCAGATACTCACTCCTTGCATTGGCTCGCAGAGTTCTCAACACTTTGTTATGGACTCCTTTCATTTATCCTGAAGAACCCATAAATAATCAAACAAACTCACAAAGATAGAGAAGTTTATCTATCCCTGCATATGGAAACCTATCATACACATCTACAACAAAAATGAACACACATTAACAACATAAAATAAGCATTTACCACACTGGATTTCATAAATAGTGAAATCTATTCTTTTTTATTAATATCAGAATGTCAATTACAATGTGTGCAAAAGCTTGGACTGCAACAGAGTCTCATCTCTTCTCTCCTTGTCTTATAATGTTTTTTGATCAACTTTAAATAGCCTCTCCTGGGCATATGTTACAAAGATTTATACAAGAGGGGCTCATCGAGCCTTCCCTCCAAACTACACTAGTGGTGTCTAATAACCATTTACAATGCCTACTAAGGAAAATTACATTGAATGAAAAATCTGTTCTGAATTGGATCTAGATCAACCTACTATCAACCATTAAAGGCGACCTTAACTATATCCTGTACAAAGGCATCAACTCTACTCTTCCATCCTTACATCATTTAATTGCATCTAATTACAATGAATTTTAAAATTTAAGGGAAAAATGAGAGGTTTGGAGCCTCTCCCCTTCTTCAATGTGCTTTGATGTGCTAGAATGTTGGCACATGCATAGGTGGAAAGGTTGTTCCTGCATCACTTGTCCTCATGAAGCTACCTGAGCTCCACTTATAATTTGTTCCCTTCCCATAGGAACTTAGGATAACATAGGTTATGTCCAACCTTAGTTTTTAGGAAATAATAATATAATATTATTCCCTTAGTAAAAATCCCTCTAGCTTAGCCCCTTTTCTAGTCTCTTAGCCCCTCCCTTTCCCTACGTAGTGGAGGTTAGTCCCCCATTCTCTTTTATCGTGGTCAGTGTTGGGGTTGGGTATATTGTCTAGATTTACCACCTAATACATTTAATTTGTCAACCCAAGGGCCTGAATGTTTTATAGGCTACCGTGAATTGTATGCGCAAACTGTTCTTCTTTCAATATTGATCATGCAAGTAAGCAATCATTGCAGTAAAATAAAGAACAAAAAATAAATTACTGGTGCTAGAATATAAATAACTGTAACATTCAAATAAAACAGGAAAATTGTAAATGAAGCAGAACACACAGATCTCACAAATTCCACACAAAACCACAACAAAAATATATCATAGGCTGATAACACCTAACTAGAAGAGCGGGCCCAACTCCCCGATCAAGGCTACGGTGAACTAACTGCCACGAAAACTCAGAAACTTAGAAGAAACTCGATTTTCATTAAATAAAACAGGATTACATAAGTTGCAGTCTTGATACAGGATAACTCTTAGCTTATTGACTGACTAGACAATCCTTCTCTATCTTTGTTCGGCCTTTTATACAATTCATGGAGCACAGAGCGTCCCAAGATTACGGTAACAAATCTTCCTAAAAATACACAAAGGATGAACCGATTAATAGAACCTAATGTTGGACCATGGAATAGGTCCTCTTTTGCACCTTCAACCCGCAAACTATGCTACATCCTTGATCACATCATCTTTCCAGACTGCATTTGCTATGTTCCTGCGATATTTCAGAGAGTAGTGATTCGTTTTGGTAAACCCCCAACCAATATCTAATGTTTTTTAAGTAATACACACAATTACATAATAGAGGTGCATTTTTACGCTTTTGGTTACACACAATAGCTTAAGGAATATAGAAATGGTGGTAAATAAGGATAGAAGAAGGTGGTAGAAAACAAGAATTTTCATGGGCCAACATCTCCCCCAAAATTTAGCTACGTGCACGTCCTCGTGTAGGCCGTCACTTTCGCAGATCTAGGTTGGAACCTTGATGTTGGGCATGAAGTTCTACTATGTCATATGCTTCAGCCATATCTATCCCTGGAAAATTATATCCCCCAGTCAATATTATATCCTTCCACCATTCTCCTTGTACCTTGTAATTAGGTTAATATTGATCAAGTGGCATCCAAAGGATGGGGAATGAAAATTTCAAACCTAGCCATTGAACCCCACAAAACCTCATACATGCTATATACCTAGATATTATTTCCAGGGCTCTCTGGAAATTGGGAGCCCCAAATGCTTCACATTCCCTGACAGCATGTGGTGATAAGGCCCATCTATGGTCACAGTTTTCAAGTGCCTCTTCCTTGGAATGGGTGAACTGTTTTATGCAAAGCTCAACACACCATTGTTGTGTAGTTTCCATATTCTATGGCCAATTGGGAATCTGTATGAAATAGTTATGTTTGTTGATGATCTGTGCAAATTGAAAGTTCTCCATTCTAACCTGAAGGAGTATGTGTACTTTATTTTCCTCGAAAAAATCAAGTGTTTTCTTCCACTTCACTTGGTTAATGGTGTATGAAAGGAAGGCCCTCAATTGGACATCTCCCACATAAGGAACTGAATTGAATGTTTTATCATCTCTTAGAAGGTATTTGTGCATGTACAGTTCACACATGGGATGTTGTGTGAGGATGTCATGACTTCTCAAAGTCCTAAGAAACTGTATGGGGTCTTTAATATTATAAACCATCTCCTGGTGAATACATTCTAGATAGAAAAATAAATATTGTTCATGAAGGAACAATGCATAGATGATAGAAGGGGAGCGACACGTTACTACCTGTTGGGTGATATCATACATCTCATCTTTGTAATCTCTTAACCTATGTATCTGTTCCTCCAACTATGTAATCTTTTCCTTATGTTTCTTTCCCTTGTTCTTCTCTTCCTCCAAATTTTCCTCATAGTCACCAATGACTCTAGGATCCTTCTTCCTCATGTCTTTCAATGTCCTTAGGTGCACTGACGAAGGGACAACTCTTGTCTGAAACTGGGCTACATTTTTATTACGCTTTTGTATCTTGGATTTCAACAAAACTAACTGAGCTTCAATTGTATCTATCATTGACTCATCTTGAGTAGATGTTGTTACTGTGGAAGTGTGAAAAATAGGATCAGTCTGAGTGGTTGTTGGTACTATAGAGGTGTGCAAGATAGGCTCGATCTGAGTAGCTACTGTATGCAACACCAACTCAGTTTGAGTATCTGTTGTTACTTTGGGAGTATCAATAGTTTGAGTAGCTACTGATACTGTGGGAGCATCGACAGTTTGGGTAGATTCTGAAATAGTCTCCTTGACATTTCTCCTCACTTCTTCCTTGGCAATTATTTTGTACCTTTGTGCTTGTTTCGTTAGGCGGAGCACCTACTTCTTTATCTTGGCATTCTCAATCCTCAATTGCAGACTTTCTCTAAAGGCTATCTTATAATGGTTCAAAATAGGGGTTCTTATCCTTGCACAAAATTAGACAAATTCCTATTTGACAGGAATTCCTTCATCCCATCCCCTAGGAGGAACCTCATTCTAAGCATCATTGCCTGCAGCCTCTATGCCTAGCTCTTGTTTAACTCACACTTCTCCTGGAATAGAAGCACCCAACTCTGGTTCAGGGTTTTCAGGAGCAACATGCTCTGACACTGGTTCTTGTGTAACAATGTCAGTCATTTCTTGCTCACAAACTGGAGGAGTAGATGTTATGTCTTCAAAAATAGGGTTTTTAGGAACGACCTGTTCTGACACTGGTTCTTGTGTTACAACGCCATTCATTACCTTCTCACCGATGGGACGAGTAGTTGCACCATCTTCACAGATAGGAATTTTAGAAAGTTCTAGCACTGGTTCTTGTGTGACAACATCAGTTACCTCTTGTTCATAGATTGGAGGATTAGCAACATTCCTCTCCTACTCATCAGATGAAGGGGTATCAACATCCATCTCATGATCATCTGTAGGCAGAATAACAACGTCTCTTTCTTGTTCATCTTCTCAAGGAGTAGAAACATATCTTTCTTGTTCATCTACTAAGGGAGTAGCAACATCTATTTCTTGTTCATCTATTGAGGGACGAGAAACATATCTTTCTTGTTCAGGAAAAGGGTTTGGAGGAATAGATACTTTTGCTTCCTCTTCTTTTGAATCCACGTTAATGACTTGCCTTATTTCCCTAATTTCTCTAAATTCCACTGATGGTTTCCTTGTTTCCTCATCTTCGTTTGAGGATGATTCCTATATATCAACACTCATTCTCTGCCTTTCTGCAATAGTTTTGATAGCCTCTTCCAACCTGCTCAACCCATCTATCTCTGCTAGGGTTTCTGCTACTTCTGGGATAAGTTCTGTCAATTTCTCTTCCGAGAGTCTTATGAACTGTCGCTAACTCACAAGGGTTTTTCTCTAGCACATGCATAACTAGTAGCTTAACAAGGCCATGATTTGTTAGGGTTTTGAGTTGTTGGCACGAGCATTGAGCTGCTCGCACCATCTGCTGAATGTTATTCCATAGAAAATAGGCCATGTTTATGCATTGTTGGAAACACAAAGATGTGAGAAATTTGAGATGATATTTGTAAATGGTAGAGGGGAGCCTTAACATGTCACATACCTTATGATGAACAATGCTACCTCGGCCCATGGATGCGGCAGAGAAGTCCAGTCGTATCCTTTCCCTTTCGGATTTACTTCTTTTCCTTCACGTAGAAACAACTCTGGAAATTCCGGGAGTTGTGTTTTCTAGACAAACCATCGCTGATCGGATATTGGCAACCCACTAGATGTTGCAATGGTTTCCTCCGTGAATCTGATTTTTAATCCGCGGACCCTGGAGGAGTGGTCGTCCAAATTTTGGGCAAATTCTGTTGTAATGTCTACATCGAATCCCTGTAACCTCTCAAAGTACACATCCCAACCCGCATTCTAGAAAATTTGCCAGACTTTCGGATTTCGACGGACTTGTGTAGCATTTATTGGCTCATACCTTATTTCTCCACCACCCATTCTATTCCATCCATTGTGCCTGCTCAAGGAGTATCAATGACTAGTTTAGGAGAAACGACAGGCAAAATAGTTTTGCGGAAAATGTGTTGTGGAAAGAGTCGTGGACTTTTTAACAAATTAAATGATGTGGTGGGTACGTAATGATGAAGATATTATATAGAATTTAATATATTGGTGGATAAATGATGGTTTGGCAGGTGAATCCAATCTTGATGTGTACAACGGTGTTAGAAATATTTGAGTAATGATTGTGAAATCATGTGATTAAAGAGGCTAATGATGACTCTTTGGGAAAAGACATAAAATCTTCCCCAAACTTAAAGTGAAGACTATCCTCGGGCATGAATTCCTATGCCATGTGTAATATTACCCAAATCCATTAAAGTTGGTTGAGTAAGTACCTGGCAACTCACCTATTATGGAGAAGCATCATCACAGGAATAGTGTCGTCTGCAATCGCGGAATATGGAGTGAAAACATCGAATCGAGAGGCGACATCGGAAGTGGCAACAGTTGAAATATCAGTATCCATGTTGGCAAGAGTGTAGATGAGTAACTGCAACCACAATAGCATCGGTAGGAGTAGCAGTGACTAGAGTAGTGGCAACTAGAGAGTGGTGGTGACTGGAGTAGCGACAAAAAAGAGTAGCAACGACTGGAGTAGAAGCACCTCGGAGTAATGACATATAGTACAATGATGATTTTAAAGTAACAACACCTGGAGTAGCACTGACTAGAGAAGCAGAAACTGGAGTAGCATAAATAGGAGTAGCGACAGCTCGTACAATGACAATTTTGAAGTAACAACACATGGAGTAGCGACAAATGGAGTAGTGGAAATAGGAGTATCGACAGCTCGGAGTAACGACATCAGGGCACATCGACATTTTATTTTTTGAAATAACAACACCCGGAGTAGCGGCAACTAGAGTAGAAGCAACAAGAGTAGTGATAGCTTGTAGTAACGACATCAGACATATTGGAAATTTTTTCTTTTGAAATAATGACATCTGGAGTAGTAGCGATTGGAGTAGCAGCAGCTCAGAGTAGCAACAACCGGAGTAGCAGCAGCTTGAAGTAGCGACCGCTGTAGAAGCTGTGTAACTTTTTAAAATTACAGAGATGCCTTCGTCGATTTCAACTGTCGAAAGGTACCTACAACACAAATTTAATAGAAAAGTATTTATTTTTTTATTTTTTATATTATTCAAGATGAGGGGGTAGAGGGAGGATCCTCTGTACTAACGATTTCCAAATCAGTTTGATCAGAAAGTCATTTGACAAAGGAGGATTTAGAAGTTGTTTTATGATATATTATGAGGTGGTGTCCATTTTCTATCAGGGGAGTATGTGCCTTGTCTATTGTTACCAGTCTAACAGTCCCATTGTCAAATACCTTGTCAAATTCGTATGGACCCATCCACCTTGAGCAGAGTTTTCCCTTGAAATCCTTGAATCGGGAATAATAGAGTAATGCCCAATCCCCTTTTTGAAATGTATTCTTCTTGATAAACCTATTGTGCCATCTAGCACGTTGGTCCTAGATTGCAGAAATATTCTGGACAACAACTAATCAAATTTCATCTAGCTCATTTAACTGCTCCAGACAATGTTTTTGGGATTCTGAAAGATCCAAACCTACTTCCAGGGTTGTTCTACGTGTTTTAATTTTGAACTCTATGGGAATCAAAGGATATTTTTTGTAGACAAGCTCAGATGGATAAAATACCGTTGTATTCCACCAAGTTGTCCTATATGCCCATAGTGCTTCATACAACTTTTCCGCCCAATCTTCACGATGACATTTTACAGTTTTTGTGAGGATATTTTCTAGTACTTTATTTGTGCTCTCGACTTGACCATTTTCCTGGGGATGATATAGAGTTGTTATCATGTGCTTGATCCCATATTTCTTCATTAACCTTGCTATCAAATGTGATGTGAACTATGCTCCTCCATCTGAGACTATTTCTCTAGGGGCTCCATATCGAGCAAAAAATTATTTGAACATGAAGTTTGAAACAACTTGTGCGGTTTCTTTTACAACTGCCTTTGTCTCAACCCACTTTGTTACATAATCCATGCAGACCAGAATATGGCCTTTCTATTGTGAGGGGGGATTGAATGGTCCCATGAAATCAATGGCCAATTTTTCAAAGGGCTTAAGGGATACCTGGGTGTTCAAGGGAATTTCATCTGCTTTACCAGGCTTCCCCATTTATTGGAATCTATCACACCCTTCGACATACTTCATTGAATATTGAAAAATGGTGGGCCAGTGACACCCCATTTGTATCACTTTCTGACCTGTTCGTTTATCTGCAAAATGGCCTCCACATGGACCATCATGAGTAGCCTTCAAGACATCATAAATACCATCTTCTCCTATGTAGTGTCAGATTTGTTGGTCAAGCCCAGTGTAAAAGAGGAATCCCTCAATCCATGTGTAACAAGCATTGTGATGGATGATATTCTGCCATTCCCTGTAAGGGAAATGTTGAGGCACCTTTCCTGTAGCAAGATAGTTAGCAATATCTGCATACCATGGAAGTTGAGTAGAAATTGCAAAAAGGTGTTCATCTGGAAAACTATCTTCTACATATTCCCCTTGTGTATCATTTTCTAATCTAGACAAGAAATCTGCAACTACATTATCCTTCCTAGGGTGATCCATGATGGTGATATCAAATTCTTGCAGTAATAATAACCATCTTGTGATCCAACCCGAGATTACATGTTTGTTCATGAGATACTTGATGGTTACATGATCCATGTGCACAAAAGTGGGACAACCTATAATATAGTGTCAGAATTTATTAATGGCGTAGATGAATGCTAAGAATTCCTTTTTTGTTACCATATAGTTTAGTTCAGCTGGAGTTAAGTTCTTGTTGATGTAGTATATTGTGTATGGTTTCTTGTCCTCCTGTTGTCCCAAAACAACTCCCATTGCCATGTGAGAAGCGTTGGCTGAAATATGAAATGAAAGCTTCCAATTTGGTCCTTGAAGTATCAGAGCCTTACAGACCAATTCTTTTATTTGTCCAAACAAGGTCTCACATTCATCTGTCCACACAAATTCTACATCTTTGGTTATTAAATGAAAAAGAGGGGGTGATATTTTAGAAAATTTTTCTATGAAACATCTGTAATAGCCTGCATAACCAATGAAACTGCGTACATGTGTTGGTGTCTTAGGTGTAGGAAAATGAAGTATTATCTCTACCTTGGCAGGATCAACTCAAATCCTTGATGTTGAAAGCAAGTGTCCCAACACAACCCCTTCTTTCATGAGCCCATGGCACTTTTCCATACTAAGAGAAACATGCATTTGTTTGCATCTTTTAATTACTTTCTCTAGATTTTCCAAGGCTTCTTCGAAGGAATCCACATAATGAGTGAAGTCATCCATGTAGATTTCAACACTGTCATTGACTAAATCAGAGAAGATCCCCAGTATTTCCCTTTGGAAAGTACCAGGTGCATTACAAAGGATGAATGGAAGAAATATGTATGCAAAGGTCCCCTAGGGGCTCATGAAAGTGGTCTTGTCCTGGTCTTTAGGAGCTATCTAGATCTGATTATACCTGTTGAACCCATCCAGGAAGGAGAAAAATCTCTTCCCGGCTAATGTGTCAAGGACTTGGTCAATAAAAGGAAGAGGGAAATGGTCTTTTTGAGTGTCTTTATTCAATTCCAAATAATCGACACAAATCCTCCACTTTCCATTCTTATTAGGAATAATGACCAGTGGGGATACCCATTGACTATCTGATATTGGGTGATGAATCCCACATATAATAATTTCTGCAGCTCATCTTTGACAATTTGTTTCAAAGTGGGATTCATTCTCCTCTGTGGTTGTCTAATGGGTTGACATCCCTCTTGAATGCATATGTTATGGGTACATAAATCAACGAGAATTCCTTTCATATCTATATATTCCCATGTGAAGTCCTCTTTCTATTCCCGAAGAATTTTAAGTAATTGCTCAGACTGTGTGGGTGAGAGATCAGGATTGACATTCAATGTCTTTCTTGGTTCAATTTCAATAGGGAAACTACTATGTGGTGCAATTGGGATAGTATCGATCTTAGTTTCATATTCAGGAGTTCCCTCTTTATTACAGTTCATAACTAATTCGAGAAATGACCGGGTAAGATTGAGAACAAAGTCAGAGCCACTGATGAAGGTGTTGATGGTATCATCCTCTGTCTCATTCTTAAAACAAAGGGCCTCACTAATGGTAAGGATTGGTCTTATCTCCTCATCAATCTCCAACCCTTTTATAGGTGAGTATTTCCATAATAGGGTGAGTCCAGGTCATTTTGATGAACTTGGTTCTAGAGGGGGGTAGAAAATAAGGTTCTTAGTATCCCCTCCATTAGATATCACCATATTTTCTGACCGACAACCAATATAGGAATCTTTTTTTGCAAGTCAAGGTCTCCCAAGGATCAAAGGATGCCCTCCAAATGGATATTGTGTTTGTAAAACTAGGAGATCAACATGGTACTTCCATGAATCTACCAAAATGGTTATGTCCTCCAATTTTCCTATTGGTTTGACAGTAGACCAATTTTCCAATTCCATAATGGTAGGTGTGGGTTTGAAATCGTACAAACCAAGGATGGCAATAGTTGCAGAAGTTATAACATTGATTGCAGCTCCCAGATATACTAATACATTTGGAATGTTAACCCCATTTATATGTACAAATAGAATAGGGTTCCCTGGGTCTCCATATTTAATAGGTATAGACTTTCCTAACATAATGTCTAACAATTTCCCCATGACATGGACAACAAGTGGATCCTTAGGCTTCCTTCCAGGTTTCTTAGAACAATGTTCCCTAATTGTTTTCGCATCAATTGGCACATCTCTCATTTCTTGGAGTAAGGGAATTCTAACAAACAAATTTTGTACATCCCCCAAGAAGTCAAATTCAGGATGAGGATGTTGTTTTGCTAGAGATGGTCTTTCTAGGTAGGGGGGATTATTGTGATGTTCCTTAGTGACAGGTTTTTAAGGAGGAAATTGATGGTTCACAGGTTTTTTAAGTTTCCTATCTTCCTTATCAGGTTTTGACTCTGGAAATTCATTATCAATTTTCTTATTGGTGAATTATTGGCATTCACTACCCTACTCGATATAAGATTTAGTTCATTACATCCCAGGGTATAAATTGCATAAGAAGGGATTTTGAGTGTCTCAACCTGCTGAGTTCCTTTATTATTTGGATTGGGGTTGTATTGGACAGGAATTTGTGTCCAAAGAGGAGGGTTATTAGCAGAAACACTAGGGGGCATCTATAGTTGTTGTTGTTGTTGGAATTGTTGTGGTGGTATAATCTAAGGAAGTTGATTCTGGTTTATTTGATTATGGCCATGCCAGTTTTGGGACCATGCGTTAGTTGAATTATTCTGTGGGGGGCATGGTTTCCAAGAAGTGGGATATTGGTATTGATAATTTTGTGCCCATGATGGTGAAAAAGGCATGGTTTGAGATCTGAAATTTTAAGTATTGAAATACTGAGAGAATTCTTGAGGCATACCTTGATTTATGTTTTGTGGTTGTGGCTGACATTGATTCTTTGGTCCCATAAAGTAGATCTGATTATTTTCTTTGTCTTCTACCTAAAAGATCACCTTTAATCCTGGAAAATAAGGACATTCACTAATATCATGTTTCTGCTCACATATAGCGCAAATAGTGTTTAGTGGACATTCATGCTGCGAATGTTTCTTTCTGCACCTAGGAAAAAATACTGCCATGGATTTTTATGACTCAATCTAATTTTGTTTTTCTTGTAGAAGGTCCATTTGTGAGGTTATGGTGTTCAAAATGTCAGTCCTCAAATCCTCCAACAGGTTCTCAAGTTCTATCTTTGTGACCCCACTGTCAGATGGTTTGGTAATTTGAGTCCCCTACCTCTATCTGGCTACTCCTCATGAACATTGGATGCATAATTCATAGATTGTGTCAAATTCCGACTTTGATATGTCCCATTTTCCTACCATATTCAATAGTTCCAAGGAATATTCCCTTAATGCTTAGAGAAAGATTATTTTAAAGATATCCTTGTCTAGATCACGGTCCTCTAATCTTTGCAGACTATAATTAAAGTGTTCCAAAAAATCTTCCATGCTCTCATCCTCCTTCTACATTATTTTAAATATCTCCTCCTTTACATCTCGAGATTTGCAATAATTTTGGTACTTGTCAAGTAAGGTGGTTTTCATTTCTTCCCGGGTAGTGATAGTTTTTCCACCTAAGCCCATGAACCATCTTAGGGTAGTTCCTTTTAAAGTAGCAGGAAACATTTTTAGCTTCTGAGCATCATATATATAATCATACCCACGATAAATAATGTCAAATTCGAATAGAAATGTGTTTGGGTCTTCAGTAGAGCGTCCATGAAAATTAGGTAGTGCAGAGAATGGGATAGATTTTATGGGAGCTTCCCCTGTGATATCCCCAATTGGAAATTCAAGTGATGAGTTAGCCATACTTTTGTACTTACTTTGAGTTTTGCAGAATTCCCACTAGGCGTTTGAGTCTGTTTATTTGTACTCCCTTGTCCCTCGTTGTGCAAGTGTTCCTCAAGGTTGTCCTGGTGGGAGGATTCCCCAAAGTCGTCTTCTGTTTGAATAGTGTTTCCCTGACCCAGGGGTGAATTAGATTCCCAAAAGATCCCCTGTGAGTTTGTAGCACTTCCTTGGCCCCGATGTGAAACAAATTCTTCTTCTAACCCTAGGGTGTATTCCTTCCTTGTCTTCTTACTTGCCACCTCTTCTTCCTTGAATCCCGACTCTGTTGTTGAGTAGGGTTTAGGTTGATTTACTGATTTTCCCTTGGATCTAAGCCGAGATCCTCCCCTACCATTGATTTGAGATGGTGTACTTGATCCGTTCTGAGGTGGCTAGTATGATTCAACTTTTGCAATTATTTCATGGACGAAAGTTTCTATGCCTTGATATTTACCCCTTCCTCTTGAAGGTCTTCCTCCCTCGTGGTTTCTTCCTCTACCCTAATCACTCATACAAATGGTGGAAAGGAAATCATTCAATTATAAGAGGGTTCTATTTAAATTCTTAGGACCTAAGGGAGGGTATAAATTTCCCTCCTCAAGATGAGAGAGTGCCCCCTAAAACAGAAATAAGAAAGAAAAAATAAAAAATTAACCCTAAGAACAGAAAAATTAAAGAAAATTAAATGCCCAGGACCTGGAGCAGGAAAAGTAAGACGTTCCTTCCTATTATGCATCCTATTACTAGGCATGAGTGCAACTTGTAATGCATATCTATTCAATGCACCTTTGCATTGATTTTCAGAAGGTCCTATATCTAAGTCATGTATCTCACCATCCATTAATTGGAAATTTGGCCAATGTCTTGACACATTATCCACACACTTCCTATTGTCTTCTCAATTATTTGGATTCCCTCCTTTTCGACCCGAACACTACACCATGAATATAATTCTTTGGTGTCCATTAGTGTTAGCAAAAATGTTTCAGTCCAAGTTTTATTTAAAGGTTGGAATCTCATTGGGTATTTGTGTGCTACGTAACCTTTCGATATCCATACTTTTCCATATCCAACCATGTCCTAGTCTTATACATGACTAAATTTCTTGGCATCCATTCATATAACAAGTTATTATCTTTTATTGCTTTGGTTATTACCTCATAACCAAATTAACATGACATGATACTATGTTAGTGTGTGCATTCAAAAGATAAGAATATTTGATAACTATTATAGGCCTCTAGCCTTTATCACACCTAGCGGTATCTTATTCATGTTAGTTCATTTAAATAATACCATACTATGTATTATAAAAATCATGTCTGGGGAAATTCTCACCTTAATTCCCCTTCGACAATTATGCAACATAATTTCCAAAGAAATACTTACTTGCATAGCTATCACTAAATAAATTTGATGTTACCTGATTAGTTGATGACAGTAGAAGATCTCGTGCCTCTTAATCAGTCTTATAATCAACATTCCAACTTTTTGTTGCTTCCTTCTATATGCAACAACATCATCAACAACACTTGCAAACATGCAGGAATTCTCCCTTTCTACGTATGGTTGTCCAACAAGCCATAACACAATTGTTTCTACAGTAATCACAACAACCTCTTTCTCCCGATATCACTTTTATTTGGTGATCCCATAAGTCTTCAATTCTTCCTGGATTCCTAAAGCTTCTTATGCTCTCACTGTGATTACTGTACATGATTATTTATGTCTAGAGCACTTTCTATCCAAATCACTCTTGGCTACCTTTACATTTCTATACAAATACTAATGTTGATATTAACCTTCAACATTCATTTATTTCGTGGATCCAACTAATCAAACTTATACTTGGACGAATTACAATTCCAAACATGTTGTGTTATAGACTTTGGATCTTCAACATCCAGTTACTTTTCGGACGGAACTACTTCATCCCCTTCCAGACTGAATACTTTAGTATTTGAGTTTTCTTGTACCCTTTTCTTGTATTTTCCAACTAAACTCAAACATGATTTGCCCAATCTATAGCATATTCTAAGGATGCACATATGACTCCTTCGCTAGCTGCATATAATTAATTAAAAGTACTTAATACTTCTTTTAAATTTACCAGCATAATTTCAAGTGATACTTCCACCCTATGGAATGTCACTCATGGATAGATGCCACTTGAGATGGATTCTTTTCAGGCACCATATCTTTTTGTATTCGAACGATGCGTAGAACCATTTCCTTCTTCACGGTTCCTTATTTATTTCTGTTTAGAAATTTCATTTCAATTTTAAGTTATTCTCGACTTGATATCTCCATGCTATTGTGGAAATACCTTGAACACCTTTGGAATGCACCAACAATCATCTTCTACTTGTGTTTTCCCTCTTGGATTGTTTTCATGCATCCCTATTATCTTGATATCTACCTCATGATTTCTTCTTCCATTACCTTAAGGTGTTCAAGGACTTGACTCCATCCTAGGATCTTTCCTTGTCTAGTTTGCATACTTGCAACCACATATTATGATGATATTAATTTTCAGCATTCCACTATTACTTGGATCCCTTTGATCCAAATCCTACATGACCAAATTATATCTCCAGTCATGTTCTCTAATTAACCTTGGATGTTTAACACCAAATTATTTCTTGAAGCACTTGATTTAGCCTTTCCTTGACTGGTTATATGAACACTTGGATTTGATTGAAGAATTATTACTTTCTTTTGTCTTGATCCCTCTTATTAATCCAAAATGCATATTCCACTTCTATCATTTCATAATGATTCCCATTATACCATGCTTCCACTGGGAATTCTGATAGAAATAATGGAGGTGCTATATCCAAACTATAGGACTGATCTTTGGAGATCTTGTCACTCTCTCTATGTATACACTCTGTCTTTCTTTATAAAACAAAATAGCATCTTGATATATCAATCTATATGGATTAGGTATTCCCACTATGTACTTATTTATATTAACATTGTTTAGTCTTGACCTTGATCCTCTTGTGGAGTATTATTGATGTAACATTATGTCCTCAAGTTCCTCTGTTCCTTCTTGATATCAGGTCCAAACTCTTTCATATTACATAAAACCTCCCTTATTCCCATGTTTTTTATCTCCATGTAAACCTATGGTTCATGCATTATCATTTATTGTAGATGGATTTCCCCACCTATCATTCACATTTGATGTGCCAAAAATTGTTACCAAGACTATCCTTCCTGAACAAGAATTTCATCAGGGTTTTCCAAGCTGCTTATTGAAACTAACATATGATCAAATAACTTCTTAAAGATCTCAAATGTAACACGAAGAACTTTGTTTGTTTGTCTTTCTTCTATATATATATACATCTATAACACTTTTTCTATTTTAAATGTAATCATTACATCCGAAAACAGGCATACAACAAATTATGTTAGCTATAACCATAATCTACCATTTTGGTAATATATGCACAATTTTCCTTTTATGGTTACCATCAATCTTATTTTTGATTACATATGATCTAAGTTGCTCAATCCTTAATTATGATTGAATACCTAAAATCTTATTTCCAAGACCCTTCCAATGACTTCTTCCTTGCTCACTTCCGAGTCCTCAACAAAAAGTTATGGATAATTGAAAGTTGTCCTGTCTGTGATGTAATCCATGTATAGTTGTTGTTATTCTTAAGAGTCGATTTAGCTCTTGGGCCCTTGCTGGATCCTCTCATAAGGTTCACATGCCTTATTTGTAAGTTTTAAACTTGTGAAGTAAAGAAATGCATATAGATTCTTAAGAAAAACAAAATTTAATCAATGGCTCATTCACATAGTACACAAAGATTTATACTGGAAACCCTCAACCGAGAAAACCTTTCTTATATTCATTATCTAGAATTTCACCATTCACCATACAATATATATACAATGTTTTTAGGTATTCCGTAGATACCAAAACCCTAATCCCTTAATCTAGGATTAATTTATAAAACTGCTAAAAATAGCAAAGTCTGGTAAAAATAGCAAAAACCGCCCAAAAAGAAAAAAAAATACGGGGTGCTGCATCGGGCTACTGCCCATTTCTAAGAACTGCATGTAACCAGGGGGGGGCACACCTGCCCCCCACGGGACCCCCTTAGGAAAGCACCCGACGCACATGACACAAACAGAGCACTAGTGCGAGGGATTGTCAGACGCAATTGTCATATGTGACGTGCGCCCCCACACACATGCAAAGAATATAACACATACCCAACATTCTCCCACTTGTTTTTTTCTTTGCATCCAGGGGTCTAGGGGATTATATAGTCAACAATCCAAGGAATCAATGCCCATTGTTACTCTACACCAGGAGAACTTTTCTGTGCTCACAAACTTTGTCAATGAATCTGAAACATTCTTCAAAGTGACAACCTTTTCCAGCAACTCCTTCTTTTCCTCAACCATGTCTCTCACAAAATGATATTGAACATCAATATTCTTTGTCTTCGAATGATAAGCTGGGTTCTTTTCCAGGAAGATTTCACTCTCACTGTCACAATCTAATCTCACTGCTTGTTGTACCAACCCAATACCTGAACACAATCTTTGTAACCATATTGCTTCCTTTCTTGCATGAGTGGATGTCATGTATTCAAATTCTGTAGTTGAGAGTGCCACTATAGCCTATCTTTTTCTCATCCAACCGATTGCTCCTCCAAATAGTTTAAACACATACCCACTTGTAGATCTTTTTTGATCCATATCTCCATCCCAATCTGCATCAACAAAGCCATGTATGTCCACCACTCTGTCCAATCCTGGCTTCCTTGGTAGCACAATCCATAACTAGTGGTGCCATGAAGATACCTGAAGACCCTCTTTACTGCTGTCCAATGCTCCTTCCCTGGTTTTGACATATACCTGCTCAAAACTTGATTTAGATGGATATCGGTGGCCACCCACATTTTCCAACTGGCTCAAGACAGTTTTCTGACAATTATGGCAATTTACTATTTTTAGTAGTTTTAACTTCCAGGGCCATTTTGAGGGCCTAAATGAAAGTTTTTTGGGATATAGCTCCTCAATGATAGCCAAAGGAATATTGAGCCCCCAAAATTAATCCCCTCAATGATACCTTTCCAACAGGCTATCACACGCCTAAAACGAAGATTGTATGCAAAAGTTATAACCCCGGGAAGTTGATGTACTAACTTACCCAAACATGGCCCACATGACTTTTGGTGCTTCATCTCCTAGGATTAGGTTTTTGGATGTCTAGGGTTTTGGGCATTCTTGTTTATTGTAAAAATGAATTTAGAGACTCATTGTAATGTTCTTCTTGTGAATGAGCACAGTCGTCACATCTCTTCTCAGAGATAAGCCGCCACCATTCCAGCAACCTTGTTTCTGCTGTATTTTACAGTTTCAACTTATTTCATTATTGAATAGAAAACCAGTTTTACTGTATCTCTGTTATTTTGTGCTAAGAATCTATTAATAATCTATATTCATTTTGTTCTTCTCATAAAATCTAGATCAGTGGTATCATAGCGGTCTTCTCCTTATCGTCTTAATGCATGTCCCCAACGAGGTCAAAGTACAAAGAGTTGGGTCTTGAGATTGTTTCTCTTGAGGAAAAAATATCTCACACACCCAAGTGACCTCTCATGGCAGGAGAAAAGAAAGATTACGGGACAAGAGATCCTTTCAAACTATTGATTGAGGAAGCCCTCATGCAACAGAGGAACGGGATGATGGATAGTTTCATGTAAATCCTTCGATGACTACCAGTAGGTGACGCATCTTCTTCGAACAAAGGCGCCACCCCCTTCAAGGTACAAATAAACTTCGATATTCCTATATTTGAAGGTCAGATAGACACACATGCCATAGACAAGTGGTTGAATCTGCTAGAAGGGTATTTTTCTATCCATAACTTCTCGAATAGAAAAAAGATTACTTTTGCGCTCCTCAAAGTCGTTCCCCATGTCAAATATTGGTGGGAAACCTTCTGTGAGCAACAGGAAATAGAGGAAACCTCATTATTTTTAGTCACGGCCACCTAGGAATCATTCAGGGATGCTATTAAGGAACAATACTACCCTGTCAGAAGTTACGGCGACCTGTATACCAAATGGACCACACTACGGCAAAGAGACCAAGCAGTGTCAGATTTCACAAATATCTTCCATACCTTGCGCACCAGGCTGGGTATCAAAGATTCAGAGCGACATATCATGCTCAAGTATTGTGGTGCTCTACATAGATACATCTAGGCTGAAATTGAATTTTTGGACATCTCATCCTTGGGTGCAGCCTACCGATATGCCGTCAAAATCGAGAAGAAGCTCAAACAAAAGACGTGACAATTTAGGCCTGGGAACCCCTCACAACAAAAGCTAGGAAAGGGTGGCCCAAACCCATAGAACAAAGGACATAGAAAAGATGGATAGTATCAGGACTACCAGTCCAAGCCACAAGCAAAGAAGGACACCAGAAAGACAAAGAAAGATACCGGGAAGTGGTGTGACTTCCATAAGAGCCCTTGGAATAATACTACTGACTATCACTTGAAACAGTCGTTGGTGGCTGAAGTTAAATCCTCTGAATCAGATTCAGATTCTGACTCTAAGACAGAACCAGAAAGGGGAAGATGGATCATTGACACGGAACCTAGTGCCACTGTTGCTACCACCAAGCTCCAGCCTGGTGAACCAAATGAGCTAGAAGAAGGAGAGCACCTCTTCCATTCAAAGATGCGGGTAAAAGGCACCCCATTTCACTTCATTGTTGATAGTGGTAGCCAGAAGAACCTCATCTCAGTAGAGGTCATCAAGCGGCTATTCCTACCAACAACGCCACACCCAAAACCCTACACCATTGGATGGCTCTGCCAAGGAAGTGATCTCTGCATCGGCCAACAGTGTCAATTGTCGTACGACATCAAGCCCTTCAAAGATGAGGTATTGTGTGATGTTTCTCCTCTCGAAGTTTGTGATGTTCTTTTGGGCCAACATTATTTATGGAAATGTCATGTTGTATATGAGTCTAGGCCTAGTAGTGTTATTATTACTTTGAACATGAAATTGTACAGGATACCCGAGGCAGTCCCACCTAGTGCTATTTCCTTGATCTCTGCTAAGAAATGCAGGAAAGTCATCTCTCAGATGGGGAAGTTTGTCTTCTTTGTGATTCTCTCTTAGAATAATAAAAAGATCATAGCCACATCCAGGGTCTCTGCGGCCAACCTCTCCACACAGCATAAGCAAGTAGATAAGGTCATGGAAGAATACTCATATATATTCTCCTCACCTACAGGGGTACCTCTCCACTGCTAGGTCAAGCACCCCATCGATCTAACCCTGGATGCACCACTTCCAAATGGGTCAGTCTATCATCGTTCTTTGTTAGAGAATGAGGATATCAAGTGACAGATCCAAGAACTACTCCAGAAGGGGCACATTCAGCCCAGCTCATCACCTTGCGGGATCCCAATCATGATGGTACAGAAGAAAGATGGAACCTTGCGACTTTGTATTGATTACCGGGCTTTGAATAAAATCATAGTTAGAAACTGGTACCTGATTCCCTGAATCGAAGACCTCCTTGATCAACTCACGGGGGCCAAATACTTCAGTAATATTGATCTAAAGTCTGGCTACCACCAAGTCCCGATAGAATAGACAAATGTATGAAAGACCACCTTCAAGTCAAAGGAAGGCCTTTTTGAATTGTTGGTCATGCCCTTTGGTTTGAAAAATGCTGCAGCCACTTTCATGAGGATGATGGATGATATCCTGTGACCATTCACCAATACTTTTGTAGTGGTGTATCTGGATGACATTCTAATTTACAGCAAGACTTGGGCCGAACACTTGTATCATATTCAACAGGTTCTGCACACCCTGCAATAGCACAAGCTATACGCCAACTTGGAAAAATGCTCCTTTGGCATGGACAGGGTCCATTACCTGGGCTACATAATTGATCAGAATGGCATACATGTGGATCCAGCCAAGATCCAAGTCATCCATCACTGGCCAGCCCCAAAAGCACTCACTAAGCTCCGGAGCTTCTTGGGCCTTGCAAATTTCTATCGCAGGTTCGTGTTGTGATTCTCCCATATTGCATGGTCCCTCAGCCAAATAAATAGGGGTGGTGGTAAGGCAAAATTTTCATGGGGTTGGTCCCAACAACAAGAATTTGATGGTCTGAAGCAGCGCTTGTGCTCAGCCCCAGTACTTTCACTACCAGACCTGCAACACCCCTTTGAGATCGAGACAGATGCTTCAGACTATGTTATGGGAACCATTCTCACTCAACACGACCACCCTGTGGCCTATCATAGTGAGACATTGTCAGATATTGTCCATAAGTACCCTACTTATGAAAAAGAAATGTACTCCATTGTGAAAGCCTACCGCTAGTTGAGACATTAAATTCTTGGGAAGGAGACAGTAATCCACATTGATCATAAGCCACTGCAATTCATGCAAACATAAGGAAAATTGCAGAATGACCGCCATTAAAAGTGGTCCACATACTTGCAACAATTCCACCTCAACATCAAGTATAAAACAGGAAGCACCAATCATGTCATTGATTGCCTCAGCAGACTGCCAATTGTGGCACTCACCATGGTGCTAGACTCTTGCGTCCATGAGACATCTGGATGGCCCCAACTCTATGAGACAGACCCTCACTTCGCCACCACCTACCAAATGTTGGGTTCAAAATAAGTTGTCGATAACTTCCATCTTCAGGATGGGTTGTTTTGTCGTCTGGGCCATATCTTTGTTCCATCAAGTGAGTGAGCGATGATGATTTGGGAATCCCACTATAGTCGGGTGGCAGGACACTTGGGTGTCGAAAAGACAGTGGTGATGCTACAGAAACATTTCTACTGGTCGAAACTTCGACAGGAGGTCAGCAAGTATATCAGGTCCTTCACTGCCTGCACTATTGCCAAACTGACCACTAAGAAACAGGGCCTATACACCCCTCTTCCTATTCCTAATAGGCCATGGGAATATATCTCAATGGATTACATTTCGAGCCTCCCATCCACCAAGCGGGGAAATGACTGTGTTTTTGTGGTTATTGATCACTTTTTTAAGATGGCGATTCTGGTTGCTTGCAAGAAGAGCATCACAGCAGAGGCCACTGCCAAGCTATTTTTTGAATGAGTCTGGGTACATTTTGGAATCCCACAAACCATTGTCTCAGATCAGGACAATATATTTCTCAACAAATTTTGGTCGAGCCTCTGGTCATTTCTGGACACCAATCTCACCAAATCCACGACCTTCCACCCCCAGACAGATGGCCAAACTGAGGTTGTAAATCAAATGATTGTGCATATCCTTTGCATGTATAATTCAAAGAACCCTTGCACATGGGATGAGAGCCTTCCCTATGTCCATCATATCTACAATCAAGCCCTACATAGCTCAACTGACCACATCCCCTTTCAGGTGGGGTTGGGATTCCAACCATTGGGTCCCATAGATGTTGCACTTCCCCTTGCAGTCACCTCTATCGACTCATCTCCTGCTCCAACTGAAGCTGAAAAATCCACCCAGTTCATTGAGCAGATCCAGCACATCTGGCAACAGGTTCAGGATATCCTGTAGAAATCCAATGACAAGTACAAACAGTGCCACAATCAACATCGGGTGCCACATAAGTTCTAAGTGGGCGACAAAGTTTGGTTTCACTTGCAGAAAGAACTCCTTACAGGATCCCATTGGAAGCTTCACCCACTCCATTATGGGCCATACACCATCACCAAGGCCATGGGGGATAATGATTTTGAGCTCAAGATTCCTCCTTTCCTTGGCCTGAAGCTAGTTTTCAACGTGGATCTTCTTCGCCCTTATTTCCCACCATTATTGGACACCTCAGAAGTAGCAGAACAACTGACACCAATAAAGCTCAACCCTAAATTCATACAACAGGCATCCAATGATGATAATGTGGACACACAGATCAAGGGAACTCGACAACAAAGGATCCAACTTTATCGAGTCGTCAAAGCAGGGCAACTCCTGCAGCAAGACAAGTGGCTCACCTGGGGCCAAATTCAGTAGTAATTTCCTCATCTAATGGGGGACCTCAACGCAATGGAGACCATTGATTCTGAAGGAGGTAGGATTGATCCAAATGGATATTAGTGGCCACCCACTTTTTCCAATTGGCTCAAGACAGTTTTCTGACAATTCTAACAATTTACTATTTTTAGTAGTTTTAACTTTTGGGGCCATTTTGAGGGCCTAAATGAAGGTTTTTTGAGATCGAGCTCCTTAATTATACTCAAAGGCATAATTGATCCCTCAAAATGAATCCCATCGATGATACATTTCCAACGGGCTATCACACGCCTAAAACGAAGATCGTATGCAAAAGTTACAAACCCAGGAAGTTGATGTACTAACTTACCCAAACAGGGCCCACATGACTTTTGGCGCTTCATCTCCTAGGGTTAGGTTTTTGGATGTCTAGGGGTTTTGGCATTCTTGTTTATTGTAAAAATTCCTTTAGAGCCTCATTGTAATTTTCTTCTTGCGAATGAGCACAACCGTCACATCTCTTCTCAGAGATAAGCCGCCACCATTCCAGCAAGCTTGTTTCTGCTACATTTTACAGTTTCAACTTATTTCATTATTGAATAGAAAACTGGTTTTATTGTATCTCTATTATTTTGTGCTAAGAATATATTAATAATCTATATTCATTTTGTTCTTCTCATAAAATCCAGATCAAAACTCCCACTGCATGTGCAATGTCCGGTCTAGTACAGACCATTGCATACATCAAACTGCCAACTACACTGGCATATGAAACATGGGACATGTCCTCTTCTTCTTCCTGTGTCTTGGGACATTGATCTGTAGATAAATTTACACCTATAGGAATAGGAACCTTGACTGGTTTACTTCCATGCATATTAAACGTTTGTAGTATCGTCTCAACATATTTTCTCTGATTCAACCAGAGTTTCCTATTTGCACGATCTCTTTTAATCTCCATTCCCAGAATGAAGTTAGCAACACCGAGATCCTTCATGTCAAATTTGAAGGACAGCTGCGATTTCACCTCCTTGATAACATCCATGTTATTTCCTGCCAACAACATGTCATCAACATACAACACTACATAAATGAAGTGATTACCAACATGCTTGGAATATACACAGTGATCAGCTCTGCTTCTTACAAATTCCAATCCAAATATGTATGTGTCATACTTTTGGTACCACATCCTAGGTCATTGCTTCAGACCATATAGTGACTTTTTTAGCTTACATACCAACTCTTTATTTCACTTCATTGCAAAGCCTTCTATCTGCTTCATGTAGATTTCTTCTTCCAGATCCCCATGTAGGAATGTTGTCTTCACATCCATCTGTTCCACTTCAAGATCAAAATCAGTAGCAATAGATAAAAGAAATCTGATAGAAGTTAACTTAGCAACAAGAGAAAAAATCTCACCAAATTCAATTCCCTCTACTTGGGAATAACCTTTTGATACTAACCGAGCTTTGTATTTCTCCACTTTACCTTGTGCATTAAACTTATTCTTAAACAACCATTTGATACCAACAGATTTTCTTCCGGCTGGAAACTCAACTATATCCCATGCCTCATTCTTATCCAAGGCATCCATTTCTTCAACCATGGCCTTCTTCCAAAGTTTACTATCCTCTGAATTCACTCCTTCCCTGACAGTTCTGGGATCATCATCAGTAATAGATAAGGAAAATTTTGAACAAAAATCAGGTGGACTATACCTTTCTGGTTTTCTTTTTATCTCTCACTGATCTCCTTAATACTAGGGTATGAGGTTCTTCTTCTTCTTCTTCTTCTTCCTCTTCTTCAGATGATTCATATTTTTCATCATCCAACTCAAGCTCTATTTTCTCAGGTTCTTCTTGCATTGGTAGGAATTCCTGTTTGGACACATCTTTTACCTCTCTGAACAAAACATCTCGACTGTAAACAGTCTTCTTGGTTTATGGGTTCCAAAGTTCATAATCTTTCACACCATATTTATAACCAATAAATATACACTTTTTAGCCTTTTTATCGATCTTACTCCTATTTTACTTTAGAACATGTACATAAGCATCACAACCAAACACTCTAAAATGTTGAATATAGGGTTTCTTTCCAAACCATACCTCATGTGGAGTTTTATCGTCCAACGCTGATGAAGGCAATCGATTGACTAGGTAACATGTTGTACCCACTGCCTCTGCCCAGAATTCTTGTCCTAACCCGGCACAACTGAGCATGCTCCTTGCTTTTTCCATCAATGTCCTATTCATCCTTTCTACAATTCCATTCTGCTGAGGAGTGTATGGAGTAGTCTTTTGCCTTGCTATACCACACTTCTTACAGAATTCTTCGAATTCATTTCTGCAAAATTCTCCACCATTATCTGTTCTCAATACCTTTATTTTCTTCTCTGTCTGATTTTCTACCAGAGCCTTAAACTCTTTAAAGTTATCAAATACCTCAGATTTCTTTCTAAGAAAATAAATCCACGTGTTCCTTGTAAAGTCATCTATGAATGAAACATAATACACAGATTTACCTAGGGATGGAACAAGAACAAGTCCAAACACATCACTATGTATCAACTCTAAGATCCCCTTTTCTCTTGTAGCACCAGATGGGAATCTTACTCGATTATGTTTACCATATATGAAATGTTCATAGAAATCAAAATCCAGAGTGCAATTAGACATACCTTCAACCATACCTTTACCGTGTAGTGTTTGAAGGCCCTTTTCTCCAATATGTCCCAATCTTTGATGCCACAACATGGTCTTCTTTTCAGGGATGATATTGGTCTTGTATTCTTTATTTGTCTACTCAAGGAAAACAAAACTATTACATCCATTAGTATAAGTGATTCCCAACAACTTGTACAGATTTCCACACTGAACTCCCCTCATCAACACCATTGCTCCTCATACCATCTTGCAAGTGTTCTTTCTAAATACAATATCCACTCCTGCATCATCCATCTTGCTTACAGATATTAGTCTCCTAGATAGTTTTGGAATGTGCAGAACCCTAGAGAGAGTTCTAATCCTTCCATCTTTTAGAAACAACTTAACCCTTCCATGTCCCAAGATTTTTGTTGTCGACTCATCTCCTAGGAATACATCACCACCATCATATTTTTCATATTCAGAGAACCACTCCCTGTGAGGAGTCATATGGTATGACACACATGAGTCGATCAACCATACATCATGATCTGCATGTGTACTTGTAGATTCTAGGTAAACATCACCTCCTTCTTTAGTGGAGGTTTTTGCCTCTGTGGAAGAGGTACTATCACATCCCTTTGGTTTTTCAACCTTCTTAGACTTGCAATATTTCTTATAATGCCCTATTTTACAACACTTCCAACATTTCCTCAAATATTTTCCTGGAGACTTAGAGCTACCTGTAGATTTAGATCTCCACCCCAAAGTCTTACCAGGGTTCATATCTTAGGTATGCCCTCTTACAAATGCATTTGTGTTGTGACCATCCATGCTTCTTCGCCTCAGCTCTTCAGATAACAAGGATGCAACTACATCCTCATACTTCAATGTAGATTGAGTGGTACTACCTATTTCTACAACCAAATTATCCCAAGAGTCTAGCAAAGAACATAACAAAGTAATACACTTGTCTTATTCTGCAACCATAATATTAACAGAGCCAAGTTGACTTACCAGAGTATTAAAGGAATTTAGATGTTCTATCACAAAATCTCCATCTTCCATCCTAATATGATACATATTTTTTTGAAGAAACAACTTGTTTACCAAGGACATTGATTGATACAAATTCCCCAACTTATCTCATAGTTCCTTAGTTGTAGATTCTCCTAAGACATTCAACAACACCAAATTTTATAGGCATAGTCGAATAGTACTCCTTGCTCTTCTGTCCAACTTCTCCCAATCTTCCTTTGACATACTGGTAGGTTGTGTACTGGTAGGTTGTGTACTAGTAGCTTGTGTGCTAGTAGACGATGTACTAGTAGGTTGCGTACCAGGATCCACAATGATCCATTGTTCTTTGTCTACAAGAAGATTCTCCATTTTCATCTTCCATAGCTCAAAGTTTTTACCGTTTAACTTCTCTATCTCGATTCTAGAAGAACTCACCATTCCTCTTTTTGCACTCAAATCACCACTGCAAAATCTCCCACTAAACCCAGGTTTATCACAAACCCAAGATAAACTTGATCTATCAAGACCGAGCCAAACCCTCAACAACAAAGGTGTCCCTCTGAAGCCAAAATAACGAATGGACACTGGCACAAATGGTATTTGATAAACATGGAACACGATGACACATGGAAAGCATCAAGTGTTTCCACATCACCCTAGGTGATGTCAGCAAGCCATGTCACTCTAGTGCTTCATGAATTCGAGACTTCGGGACTTTAGGAATTCATAACTCTGGGACATCAGGACTTCGGGACTTTAGGAATTCATAACTCTGGGACATCAGGACTTCGGGACTTCAGAAATTCAGGACTTTGGGAGTTCAAAACTTTGAGAATTCGGAAATGTTTTCCATAACATCTTTCAAAACACTTGAACGTCGAACTAGGGAACTTCTAAACCATCACTCTCCAAATCTTTATTACTTCGACACTCTAGAGCTTCATGGTTCGAAGAAATTCATAGAAAAAAGAAACAACTCTCTCGAATGTCGAATTACCGATCCGCTCCATGTCACTCCAGGTGACGTCATCATGTTGCGTCACTCTGGTTCTCTAGGACTTCGAAGAATCACACATAGGAGCACGTCAAAACACCTAAACTTTGAACTGGATAAATTATGAACCTTCGCGCTCTAGAGATTTATTACTTCGACGCTCCGAAGCTTCGTGCTTTGGATAACTTTACAAAAAGACCCAACAAATATCTGTCACATCGAATTACATATCCGATCCATGTCACTCCAGGTGATTTCATCACACTGTGTCACTCTGGCACTATGGGACTTAGGAGAATCTAACACCGGAGCACATCAAAACACCCGAAGTTTGAAATTTCTGGGTTCACTTAGTTATGTTGACAATCAATTAGGTGGTGACATGTGGCCCCATCGATGAGCAACACGTGTCATGCCACAATTGGTACAAAAGAGCATTGTAACGGTACAAAATAAGATGACACATGGCTAGCTTAGAGTAGGTCCATGTCACCCTAGGTGATGTCATCATGCCACATCATACTAACCTTCTATAAATTCGACACTTTCGGCTTCAGAAGATTTCCCATCCACATAATTGATAACTCATGAATGTCGAAATTTCCAACATTTGTTTCCTGGACCTTCGGGACTTCAGATATTTCCTCGGCACAATTCCATATTTCTTCCAAACATGCTAATTTGAAAACACATGTCTCCAATTAAGGGATGGTTTGGATTGGTTCTAGACTTTGGGACTTCGGAGAAAACTCCTCCTTCCAACCAACCACAAACAAATTTTCATGGAGTGTCGAACTTCTAGGCCACTCAAAGAATCCAATGGTCCTCTTTCTCTCAAACGATGTACGATGTAGAACCACTACGGGACTTTGAAGCTTCAAAAATTCAGGGCTTTGAGAGACTTCTCCACACTACACCCCAAAACTCTCAAACATCAAATTTTTGAATACTTGCTAACATGTGGAGACGTGTTCTCAATAAAAACGGTCCAGATTAACTCCAGAGCTTGGAACTTTGGAATATTTACCTCCTAGTAGCTCAAGGACTCGCTTCTCTCGGAGTGTCGATCCTCTAAAGTTTCATGATATCTATGGCTCACATTCACTTGTGCAAAAAATTGACTATTTGAATATGATCTTCAACACTGCTCCTCACTTCTTGATTTGTGCATGATCTAACGTCTCAGATCTGTCCTTGGATGAATCCAATGGTCAAGCACCTATCCCACTGATCTACGAAGTAGATCCACTCCGGAACTTCAGATATTCAAGGATTTTCCCTCTTTTACGACAAATAACTTAAAACAAAAGAAGTGGTGAAGTCCTAAGGACTTAGGTTCTTAACCACCATGCTCCTTTTTCCAGATCTGATAGTTTTCAAGGGTCCACCTTCTCTCAAACAGACCCTACAACTAAAATTTAGTTTTTTGGCCCATACCACGGTTACTGTGGTTTCCTTCCCCTGTTGGATTTATTGAACCCTAAACTTGTAGATCTTTTGAACAGACTTAAGGTGTTCCCTCAGTGCCCTCCTGGCACTCATGAATGATTCTGAAATTTGAATTTTATCCATTTAGACAACAATTCATTCTAAGCATTTTCTTCAATTTCCACTTATACGACCCATTGAGGCTCAGTGTTGAAACTGGATCTATGATACCATTTTGTAACATCCCCATCCACCCAAGCCGAGGCATGATACTACAAATTCTTCTATGTTCAAACTTTGATACCAATGTTTAGCACCCCTAACCACCCAGTCCAGGCCATGCCACCTCATAGAAATAAGAATACCATCTGCATATATATATAAACATAAACTAGACAACATATTATACTAATATCCATATTAATGTGGAATAACAATAATCCTACACATACAACATATACAAGAAGTACTCATCAATATAAAACATGTACAAATGCACAACATGTAAATGAACATATAAATGGTACTTATCCACCAACTGCGTGCATACCTTCCGCTAACCTCCCATCCCTAGTCCACACTGCTAATCACTCTCAACAATAGTTCACCCCTGAGCTAGGACTAAACTCCACCTAGGTAAAGCGATTCCTAGGCTAGCTTGAGACAATGGAAAGTTTCACATTCAACATGAATTATTTTGTCCGAGGAGCCAACCCACACTAACAAACTACAACCTCTCATTCCCCACATGTTTGTTCCACCCAAGGAAGTGTGCCCCTTATTTGCTCAACAGTCCTTTGGCTGCCCCACATCCCTTCCAGGGCTTCAACAATAGGATGGAAATGAATTCTTAGAGAACTATAGCTGCAGTTGAGCTCCCTTTAGGAAAATGGCATCCCCAAAAACCTCTCTCATTCGGAGAGAGTTGCTCATAGGCCTCACAACCTGCTTCTTCTCTCCCAACAAACTCTCGCACCTAGAGATAGTTTCTCACGGGCCTAACAACCTACCTCTTCATTCCATGGGTCTGATAACCCACCTCTTCACTCCCTCTCCTAGATAACTAACAACGGGCTTAGGTGAAACAACTTAAGCTTTTGGCTAATGCACAGGTAAAAGTAGAAACCATGGCCTTTGGGTTTGGAAATAGGCATTGGTCATAACAGGTAAGTACAACACAATCTTAGGTAGGCATAGGTGTGTTGTTCCACCCAAGAGGATCATAGGTTTCAACTGATGATAAGAAAACATTGGATATGGCTTCATAATGCATGTAGGTTTCAAAGGTATGTGCATGCTCAAAGGTCAACAATGGAGGCAATGGTTTCCTGCATGAATTTGTAAGTGCATGGGAAGAATGTATAGAATGGAAGAGACCCCCTCAATAATGACGCATTTTCCAAATATAACTCCATGTCTCAAATTGGACATTTGTCCTCATGAAGCTGCATGAGTTCCACTTATATTTCGTTCCCTTCCCACAGGAACTTTAGATAACATAGGTTATGTACAACCTTATTTTTTAGGAAATAACAATATAATATTATTCCCTTAGAGATAAGCCCTCTATCTTAGCCCCTTTTCTAGGATCTTAGTGGTGCAGACCACCCCCCTCTTCCTTTCTCTCCTCGGGGGATGCTCGACCTCCTAGTCTAGGATATTTCAATCACTTGAGTCTTACCGACTCTTCAAGTCCCTACTAGAACCGTCTTCAATTTTCACAAGTCCCTCTTTCTCCAAGGTGCAGGTTCTATCAGACCCCCGACCCTTTCTTGGCCCCTTTGAAGAAATTTAACAATGGGCTCTAGCTCTCTATGTGAGGCCCCTTCTCCCATATGACCTTGGGCTGTGTCCCAGGGCTAAAACCTTAAAGGTGCTTCAAACTCCTAGCTTTGTAATTTTCGCAACAACCAACTCCTATTTCCCCAGACTCTAAATCGACAAACGCAAATGGGTGTGAGGATCAATGGTCCCATCACTTCCTTAGATCAATGACTATGATCTACTCTGGACTCTGGCCTTTGGGAGTCTTACTACTCTGTTCTACTTTGTTATTTCGGAGCACCACTTCTCTTAAATATGTGGATATCCTCCATATTTCCTTCTATATCTGACGGCCGAGATTCACTCTGTCTTCGGGACTCCCCAAATATTTCCCTTTTCGATATGAAAATCTTCCCGAACCCTATCTCTCGAATCTCCTAATCTTTCACCACCCGTCTTCTCTTGACGATGGACAACCTTCAATTTGGCTTCGGGACTTCGGCAAGTCCTTACTCCTGTGCACACTTAGAAATTTTCTTGCTGTATGAGATTTGGAATTCTCTCAGCCTCTTTCACTCCTTGTAAAACATTTGTGCGTGACAATGCTAATTCTTCTGATCTTTTGGTGGCTCCAACCTTTAAGGTTATCGACCCTTCTGGGTCCTTCAAAGGACTTTTTGGTTCCTCCTGACAACTTGATGCTCTTCCTCTTGAGCCTATAAGAAAAAATCACTTTGACTTTGGAGAACTACTTGCACTTGGTTGAACCTTCAAACAGATTCTCGCAACACTTATTTAAGTGTTTTCCTAGTGCACTCCTTGCACATGTCTTACTTTTGAATTGCTAAAATCCTTCAGTTTTTACAAGGCAACTATTACATCTACTCAATGAACACTTGCATAGATTCCTTCCCTCAGAGTGTTCAGTAAATCTAGGGTTTTCCTGAATTTCTCCAACACTCTAGAACATGTTGGTTCTGTGCACACCTTGCACCTACTCAATTCCCTCCTAGAAAAGCTCCTCAAAATCTTCAACATTTATGTTTTTTTTGCCTTCTTTTCACAGTCTATCCTCTAATGTATTCAGTAACCTTAAGGTTTCCTTCTAAGTATGTGAAATATCCTGGTGTGCCCTCCTGGCACGTTCTTCTCTGACTTGGAAGAGTTCAGACACACACTCCTTATGTTTAGCTCATAGAATTTCAACACTTTGTCGCACACTCCTTGCGCTTAGCCTAACGAACCCATAAATGATCTATCAAACTCACAGATAGAAGATTCTATCTCTATTCTTGTAGATCAAATCTAGCATACACATCTACAACATAAACATTCATAAACACATCGATAACATTCATTAAAATTAGGGAAACATACACAGAATCATATGCAGGAAAAACTGCTTCTTTTGTATTCATCTGGATGTTAATTACAATGTATAAGGTCATACTACAATTGAATCTCTGTGTTCTCTCCTATCAACACAACCAGCCCGAGTGTCAAAAAAATCTACTGGGAAACAATACAAGTATTTATATAAGAGGGGCTCGACGTGATTTCCCTCCAAGCTACACTAGTGGTGTCTAATCACCATTCAAAACGCCTATCTAATGAGATAGATTACAATGAGTGGAAATCTATTCTAAATCATATCTAGATCCTTCCTACCATCAACCACTTAAGGCGACCTCATCTACAACCTATGTGAAAGCATGAATTGGCTCTTCCATCCTAACAACATTCAATTGCATTAATTACATTTAAATTTCGAGGCGAAATGAGAGGGTTGGCACCTCTCCCCACCTTGAATGTGCACCGACATGCTAGACAGTTGGTGCGTGTTGAGGTGGAGCAATGCTCCTGCATCATACTCCAATGGTACGAAAAATTCATCAGCTTCTGCTCATGAGCTTCCCAGCTCTTTTGAAATTGTCCTGGATCCCAATCTTTCTCCTTGAGATATCTTCCCACTCCTCTGCTTTTCTACTATTGATTCTTCTTCTTTCTCTTCCCTGCTACTCATGCAGGTTCTCCTCTATTCAACTTCCCTCTGCTAATAGCCTTTTTCACTCACTTCACCATCAACCTCCTTATTTCCTCTATGACTTATTCCATCTTCTTTGTTGACTGTCTTTCCTTATGAAGTTTTCTCGGTTGCAACTCCTCATGTCGGTCGATGGGTAGACTAACCTAATATCCCATGCTACCTTCATTTCCTGTGATTCTTACTGACCACTCTGATACATACTCCAATTCCGTAGGATCCTTACTGAGTTGTGGCTAAGCTATCTCCTCTGAAAGATTATATTCTTCCAGTTCTTCTTGTACTAGTTCCATTCCAGATTCCTCCAGCTGCTCCTCATGCTGGCATGTTTCCTCTAGCTTGGCTATCCCCTAGAATCTATAATCTAGTTCTATATTGTCCAACCAATCCTATATCATTTTCAGCCATGTCTCCCACTGAGTGATCAAATCAACTGGCTCCTCTTCTGCTAGGAATACTTTAGTATCTGGTCCTTCTCCTCCATGATAGTCTCATCTTGTTTCCCTTCTATTGTTGCATATGCAACACAAATGCTAGCCTCTCCTTGGATGGTTGGCAGGAATATGTTGACTCCCCCAATGATCAGGATGCTGCTTTGATCTTTTTTCTCTACAACGAAAGTATTTAACTTCTCATCATCTTCATTCACATGGCTTGCGATCCCACATGAATATTAATATGAATGAGGCCTTTCTTCTACCTCCTTTCCATAGGTCAAGACCCCTTGCTGACATGAACTCTCAGCTGAGATCATCTCTTCTCCCTTTCCCACCTAGAAAAATGGGATGTCTCCTCTGCCCTCCTAGAATTTTATGATATCAATTGATCCTTTCTCATTTCCCACCTCAAAATCTACAAGACCTATGCCATATCTCTTTCTCTCATGAATGAGGTTTTCAACATGCCTCAACTTTCCCTGTTTCTCCCTTCTAGCCAACAAATTCCGAACATGCCACTTGGCTCTCTGTTTCAAAGGACACTCGTATCTCCAACATACCTTTGCCTCCTCCTGCATATTCAATGCTAAATTCTCCATATATGTTCATATTTCACTGAGCTCCTTGTCAAATTTCTCTTTTCTCTTCTGCGATCAGTCTTCTCATTGAACATGCTTATGGCCTTCAGTAACCATCTTTCTTTCTTCACCTGCAGTCCACCTAGTTTTCTACCATCTATTTCACACCTTGCAACAGTATCTGCATAGCATCACTCTCTATATCCCTTCACCTATTTTCTACAAGAGAACTTCTGATACCACTTGATGATATCATCTCACTTCTTCATCTCTACTACCTGAAAACAAATTCACACTCTAATACCACTCTAGAATAGACTCCCCCCCTTTTCCTTTATCTCCTCGGGGGTTGCTCGACCTCCCGGTATAGTATCGTTCAATCACTTCATTCGAATCAACTCTTCGAGTCCCTGCTGGAACCATCTTCAATTTTCATAGGTCCTTCTTTCTCCAAAGTGGAGGTTCTATCAGACCTGCGACCCTTTCTTGGCCCCTTTGAAGAAATTTAACAACAGGTGCTAGCTCTTTATGCTAAGCCCCTTCTCACATATGACCTCAGGATATGTCCCAGGGATAAACCCTGAAAGGTGCTTCAGACTCTGGGCTTCGGCGTTTTCACAACAATCAACTCCTATTTCCCTAAACTTTGAATCAATGAATGCAAATGGATGCGAGGATCAACGGTTCCCATCACTTCCTTAGATCAACGGATGTGATATGTTCCAGACTCCGACCTTTGGGAGTCTTACCACTCTGTTCTCCTTTTATTTTTTGGAGCACCACTTCTCCAAAATACGTGGATCTCCTCCATGTTTCCTTTTGTATCAGGTGGTCCAGATTCACTCTGCTCTTCGGGACTCCACAAATATTTTTCTTTTCTCTATGAAAATCTTTCATAACCCTATCTCCCAGATCTCCTGATATTTCACCACCTGTCTTCTCCTGACGATGGACGACCTTCAATTTGGCTTCGGGACTTAGACAAGTCCTTAATCATGTGCACACTTAGAACTTTTATCATTGTCTGAGATTTGGATTGCTCTTAGCCTCTTTCACTCCTTGCAAAAACTTTGTGTGTGACAACGGTAATTCTTCTGAGATTTTGCTGGATCAAACCTTTAAGGTTCTCAGTCCTTCTACGTCCTTCAAAGGACTTTATGGTTACCTCCTAGAAAATCGATGCTCTTCCACCTGAGCCTATAAGACGAACTTACTTTTCCTTTGGCACCCTCCTTTCACTTGGCTGAACCATTAGATGACTTCTCGCAACACTTATTTAATTGTTTTCCTAGTGCACTCCTTGCACAGGTCTTACTTCTGAATTCCTTAAATCCTTTAGGCTTTCCAAGGAAACTCCTACATCCTCTCAATACACACTTGCATATCTTCATTCCCATAGAGTGTTCAGTAACTCAAGGGTTTTCCTCAATTTCTCCAACACTCCATAATGTGCTGGTTCTGTGTACACCTTACATCTGCTCAATGCCCTCCTGGCAGAGCTCATCAGAATATTCAACAATTTTGTTTTCTATGCCTTGTCTTCACATTATCTCCTCTAAGGTATTTAGTAAACTTAAGGTTTACTTCTGAGTATGTGAACTATCCTGGTGTGCCCTCCTGTCACGTTCTTCTCTGACTCAGAAGAGTTCAGACATGCACTCTTTGCGTTTGGCTCACAAAATTTCAACAGTTTGTCACAGACTCCTTCCACTTAGCCTAAAGAACCCAAAAATGATCCAACAAACTCACAGATAGAAGATTCTATCTCTATCCCTGCAGATGAAATATAACTTAGAAATCTATAGCATAAACATTCATAAACACATCGATAACATTCATTAAAAACAGGGAAACATACACATAATCATATACAGGAAAAATTGCTTCTTTTGTATTCATCTGAATGTTAATTACAATGTATGATCTTAGATTGCAATTGAGTCTCACTTTTCTCTCCTATCAACACAACCAAATCGAGTGTAAATAACCTATATTGGGCAACATTACAAAGATTTATACAAGAGGGGTTCGATGAGCTTTCCCTCCAAGCTACAATAGTGGTGTCTAATCACCATTCACAATGCCTGTCTAATGAAGAAGATTTTAATGAGTGGAAATCTAGTCTGAATCAGATATAGGTCCTTCCTACCTTCAACAACTTAAGGTGACCTCATCTACAACCTATGCAAAAGTATGACTTGGCTCTTCCATCCTGAAAGCATTAAATTTCCTTAATTACATTTAAATTTCGAGGCAAAATGAGAGGGCTGGCACCTCTCCCCTCCTTGAATGCACAACAATGTGATAGATAGTTGGTGCATGATAAGGTGGAGTGATTCTCTTGCATCACTTAACTCGTACCTTTCCCTACCTAGTGGAGCTTAGTCCCCCATTCTATTTTATCGTGGTCGGTCTACATGCAATGATGTATTTATATTAATGATATGAGTATTTACATATACAAAAATATGCTCTTTGGCCTTTAGCATCTAGGCTCTTTGGCCTAATCATCACATAAGCCTCCTATCTTATAATCACCTGGATCACCAACCTACAAAACATATTTACATTTCCAATTACAACTGGGGTTCGGTATTGGGATATTGCAAGAGGTGTTTTGTTTTTTCTCATGTAGACTAACCCCTCTGGCCAAGGGTTCCCTAGATTAGTCATTTGAGTTCACTGAGGGGGTAATGCACTATCAAACCTAATGAGAGAAGAAAAATAACATGCATAATCGTTAGGACTATGGGAGTGGATTCGTGCTACTGGATGAGACTATAACTCTGGTTGATGGAATTGTAGTAGTTGTGTGCTACTAGTTGATTATTGCATAGTTATAGAGACTTCGACTATGACTATTATTGATGGAATTGTAGTAGTTGTTTCCTACTATATGATTTTTGCTATAGAGGCCGTGACTATGACTAATGAAATTGTAGTAGTTCTGTGATACTAGCTTATTGTTGCATAGTCATTGGGAGTTTGGACTATGATTATGGTTGATGGCATGCTAGTAGTTGTGTGCTACTAGTTGATTGCTACATAATCATAGAGATTGATGGACAACATGGTGGTATCTTTTGTAGCTACTAGTTGATTGCAATATAGAGACATTTTCTCTCTATAAAGTAGTTGTGCGCTACTTGGAGTGGTTCTTTACCACTAGATAGTAGTTTCATACAACTATGGATCAACATAATCATGTTCTACTAGATGGAATTGTAGTAGGTCTACACTACTAGCTGATTTCCATGGAGATTACCAGTTCATATTGGGATTAGTTGTATGCAACTTGATTGCAAAGAATGTGATAGATGATTAAAGCTATCGATGACATTGTGGTAGTTGTGTGCTACCAACTGATTTCAGAGTAGTTAGTTGACTACTAGATGAATACATCGTGAAAGATACATCCCTAGCTAAGAGGGAGTATTGATATTTTGGTAGTTGTAGGAGATAATTTCCTCTACAAGACATTTCTTAGATGAAGATAATATTTTGGAAGCCCAGGAAGAAGAGAAGTCAACCCACATAGAAAATAATAAAGTAAAAATAATATTCCCAGAGAAGAAGTTGACCCAGAAAGTTGACTTGAAGACTATAAATAAGTAGGATGTCTATCTGATTTGGAAACACTCACGACACCCTCTCTCAATGAGGAAAAGGTGTGCAAGTATGAGGAGGAAGAGGAGACACAAAGTTTGGGTCTTTTGTTATTCTTGGTGGCTACTTTATCTTGTGCTCTCTTCTTCTATTATGTTGTTGTTGTTGTAGTTGTGAGCACTAGAGGTGCACTATCCTAGTGCTATGGTTTATATCTTGTCTATGGATCTTGAGAGATGGTGAATGGTTGGACTTTGTGAACATAATATATCTAAGAAAGGTTGTTGGGTTTATTCCCCATTTGGGGTTTCCCAGGATAAATCTGTTGTGTTCTTTTTGTCTCTTGTTTATGCTGCTACTAGTGATTACATGATATATATATATATATATATGTTAATTTTAATGAATTAAAATAACACTAGTAGCTATAATGATCTGTAAATAAGAAAAATCTAACAATCATTGGGTACTGCACATATTTCAAGTGGGAGATAAGTTATGGTTTAATTTGCAGAAAGAGCACCTCACAAGACCCCATCAGAATATGCACCCACTTCAATACAGGACTTACACCATAACCAAGGATGTGGGTGAGAATGATTTTGAATTAAGTATTCCTCATTTCCTTGGATTGCACCTGGTATTTAATGTGGAACTTCTCCGACCATATTTTCCACCTCTCCTGAACATTTCAAATGAAATTGAGTATTTTTCCACTACATAACTCAATCATTCCTACATTGAATAGGTGACAGTTAATTAGATCATGGACATCAAGACAAAGGACACCCCCCAACAGAATATCAAAGAAGGTGGATATCAATACCCACCCACCTATTCCACTGGCTCAAATACCAATTTCCATTTTGGTTTGTTTTCCTAGTTTTTCGAGTCCTAAACTGCTGGGGTCATTTTGAGGCCCTAAACAATTTTTTTTGGGAAATCCATAGTCACACTCTAAGGATTAGCCAGAGTGTGATGAAAACATTTTTATCTCTTGGATAGTTCTTTCCAATGAGCTATCGTGCACCTAAAACAAAGTTTGTATGCAAAAGTTACAACCCGAGAAGTTGTTGTACCCACTTACCCCATCAAGGCCCACATGACTTTTCACACTTCATCTCCCAGGGTTAGGTTTTTAGATGTTTAGGGATTTCTCATTTATTATTTATCATTAAAATTCATTTGGATCCTCATTGTAACCAACTTATTTCAAATGAGCATAGCTGACACATCTCTTCTCAGAGATAAGATACCACCATTCTAGCTAGCTTGTGTGCTTTTTCATTTTACAATCTTTTGTATTTTAAATAGTCATTAATAGAATATGAGATTTAATGTTATATTTTTTTCCTTTACATATCTCTATGTATTTCTTTGTTATATATTTGTTATATCTCTGCCTTCATATCTTTCCTAAAATATTCTAGATCAAGAAGGAAAGTAGAGGATATTCAAGGGCATTCCCAAACCCATTTATATTAGGGAAATTTTATCCTTAAAATGAAATATATGCTTAAGCAAAGGGTGTCAATTGTATGGGACTCATGTGGAAGATCCATCAAGGTGCATTAGCCCAAACTTTTAGGAATTTCAATTTCTTCAGGAGTATGCAGATGAATTTTGGGAAATAGTAGGCATACCAACAAAAATATATATTGATTTCTCTATTAATTTGATGTGTATAGATTCTTAGACATCTAAGAATCCATATATCATGAGTGCTTTGACATCTAAGAATTCATATAGAATGAGTACATCCAAAATGAAGGATATGAAAATGGAATTAGAAGAATCGTTAAAGGAGTTTATTCCCAAGTGTATCTCCTTGGGGAGCACTGGTACTCTTTGTAAAGAAGAAATATGAGATTTTGTGTCTATGCATTGATTTTAGATAGCTGAACAAAGTTACTATGAGAAATAAATATCATCTACCAAAAATTAATGACCCATTTGATTAATCAATAGAAGAAAATATATTTTCAAATATAGATTTAATGGTAGAATACCATGAGATAAGGATAAAGGATGAAGACATTACTAACAAATATTTTAGAACCAAGTATTAACACTATAAATTTGTAGTGGTGCAATTTGGATTGAAAAATGAAACAACTACTTTCATCTGCTTAATGAATTGAATATTTAGGAATTATTTATAAAAAAAATTCATTGTGTTCCTAGATTACATTCTTATTTATTCAAAGTGAGAGGGGGAACATGAATAGAAATTAAGGTCGCTATTACAAGTTCTAAGAGAGCATCAATTGTATCCTAAGTTAATAAAGTGTTCTTTTTATGAAAGGTAGAATCATTACTTTGGACATGTCATGTTTGAGGAAGGAAAACCAATATATTTTAAGAATATTAAATCTATTAGGGGATGGCCTACTCCTATTAATGTAGTAAAAGTAAGACAATTTATTGAGATTGTTGGATACTATAGAAGATTCATACAAGGATTCTTCAAGATTGTTCATCCCATTAAATCTTTAAAGAAGAAGGGAAATAAATTTGAATGGACACAAAAGTATGAATAATACTTCCAATTGTTAAACAAATTGCTTAGTAGTGCACCCATTATTAATATGAGGAGACATTACTTGATGGAGAGAAATTTTGAGTTAAGAATAGACCACAGTGGTCTGAAATATTTATTTGAAGAACAAATTTTATTTGAACAAGATGGATAGAATTTTTCAGTGAATATGGCTTTCATATTATGTGTATTAGAGGGAAGGAGAATAAGGTTAATGATGCATTCAACAAAAGAGTACATGCAATGGATCCTACAAACATTAGTATGAAAATTATGATTTGAGGAAACACAATTTTTGAGGTTGTTACATTAGATGAGCACTACCTATTGATAAAAGAAGACTTATAATAAGATATTATACAATATAATTACAAGGGTTATAAGTTGGAAGAGAATGAAATTATTGTGAACAAAATAGATTGTATGCCACTAATTTTTTTTTTTTTTTTTTAAGTAAAAATGGGTGTTACCTACTATTTTATATTAACAAAAATACAAAGAGGTACAGGAGTGCCACTGCCACCAAATGTGCCTCCATTTTATCGGAAACCAACACAATTTGGGGCATATAAGTAGCTTCTAGGAAAAAAAAATATTGTTTTGCCATCTTTCCTACCTGAAGGAAACCAGGAAAGATGGCAATATATCGTCTTGACTCTAAACAATAAGATTACAAACCAAACTAATAAAGACAAGTTCAAATACTCGGTGACCTGTCATCCTCATCCTCCTACGACACTGCTCTAGCCTGAATGAAAAACGACTAGGCACATGTTGGGCATTTCTGATTCATCGGGGCCTTGGAGTAAGCATACAGAAGCATATCCAAACACTATCCCATTAGGAGGGCTCTATGCTCCTGTTCTACCATTTTTCGTCAAAGTTCAAAAACTAGATCTAGGTGTGCTATGTGGAGGAATGATGGATGGAAACCAGAGCATGCATGCATTGCTTTTGTGTCTGCCTCACGTGGGTTACCCTTCTCTACTTCTGCATTGGCCTCATCTTTGTCTATGGTTGCAATGTCTGTATGGTGCACCATTACCGAGCTGATCCTCTGCGAAACCACATCCATGTAAAGCACCTCCTTGACATAACACATTGGGAGATCCTCACAGAGCCTCCCCCTTTTTTTGTCTCTTGCTTGAGGCTCCAGGGCAGTCAGAGTGTCTTCCGTGTATGGTATTTCCTCTATGTAGCAGGTTGGGAAATCCTCTCCAGGCTCTCCCCTCAAGCTACTTCCAGCGTGAGTTTCAGGTGCAGTTGGAGGATTTTCTTCATGCTTAATTCCCTATGCCACTAATTCTTATGAATTAAGGATTCTTGTACTAAAATAAATGCATAATGTTACATACGTTGGACACACTAGTTATCAAAAGACAATGGCAAAAGTAAGAAGTAAATATTTTTTGTCAAGAATGAAGAAGGATGTGGTTGATTATATAGCTAGGTGTATGGAATGTCAAAGAGTAAAGGTTGAGCATAGACATACAAAATGTTTCCATAGTCATTAGCAATTCTAGAGTGGAAATGGGAAGTGGTAGCTATTGACACTATAAGGAGAACACCTTCTAGTGGAGGTTTTTATGGAACCCCCCCCCCTAAAATTATCCCTTATACATTTATAGTAGAGGTTTTTAGTGGAGGAAGGAAAGTAGGGGTTTTTACATAGGTTTTAATACCGGTGCACCTAATTCGACCATGCGCACTGCTACAACTAAGTTGACCATGCACACTGGTGCTCCTAAGTCGACTGTGCACACTGGTGCTCCTAAGTCGACTATGCACACTGTGCTCTTACAAACCATAACGCCATGGTGCTTAACAAATAAAGCACACCCATAATGGCTATTAATATAAAATACTAAAATATTGTTGGTGCTCCCCCAATTCCAAACAACAATAGTGCTTAGCCAATAAAAGAGCACATCGGTTCTCCAAAATGTAACACCCCGGTGCTTCTGATAACCGTTATTAATATAAAATACTAAAATATTGTTTCTAATTTTATAAGAAATTAAATGCATCTCGATGCTCCCCAATAACAAAGTTCCTAGGTTCTCCCCCAATAATAAAGCACACGCATGCTTCCCTAACAAAAAAACACATATATGTTTCCATAGAAACAATGTGCATTGGTTCTCCCCCAATATAAAAGTGTACCAGTGCTCATATACCAAATGCACCAGAAAAAATGATTTAAAAAAAATAATAAAAATTAAAAACCATAAACCCTCCAAAGTGTGCTTAGAAACCAATACACCCTCGGTGTGTTCCAGTAAAAAAATGCACCGATGCATATTATTGTCGACCACACCGTTAAAGAGTAAAATTAAAAAAACAAACAAATCAAATCAATGTTTCGAAATATATAGCGAAAAAACAAGAGAGAATTTTATATTTTCAAAATATATGTGTTTACAAATGAAAACCTTGATTATTATCTCATTATTTTTCCAAAATTTAGAAGGGAGACTTCTGCAAGAGATATTTACAAGAAAAGTCTTTGGAGTGGGTAACTTTTTTGAAGAGCCAAATTTACAAACAAATTCGCAGAGGAGAAATTTCAGGTATGTATTCTATTCATCATCTCAATATTTGCTCAATTTGATTCAAATATATTTTAGTGCATTATAAAAAATAAAATAAAATGGTTTCATAGTTACATTCATTATTGGAAGCCCTAGCTTCCTGGTTGCTTCTCTTAGTTTTCCTCTCTATATTTCACAAGTATAATTTTTTTAAGAAATACATTTTTATAGGATTTATTTAGTTGTATATGGGGCATTTCATATCTGTTGCAATGGGATCACTCATTGCATTGAATCCCAAACCTATCATTATGTGTTTTATTTAAAAAAAAATCTTATGCAATTTGCGATGGGCATTGTACAAGAAAAGTGCATAGGTGTGCATGTTCATGTTAACAATATTGGTGCTCCTAATTTGACCATGCGCACTAGTGCTCCTAAGTCAATTGTGTGAACCAGTTCTCTTCCCAATAACAAAAAACACTAGTGCTCCAAAACATAACACTTCGGTGGTTCCAATCACTGTTATTAATTTCAAATTCTAAACTATTGTTTTTTATTTTATAAGAACAAAAATGCAATGTGGTTATCTCCACTAACAAACTGCACCAATGCTCCCCTAATAATAAATAACATCAATTCTTCCCAAATAACAAGTGCATCGGTGCTCTTCCCAATAACCAAACAAATTGTTTCTCCCCCAATAACAAAGTGCATCGGTGCTCATGTTCTTGTCAACAACAATGTGAAGCTTAAAATAAAAGTAAGCTTGTTCACATGTTCGGAAGTGTGAAATAAACAATAATGAGGAAGTAGGGATTCTATTAATTAATAGAGCATCGATGCTTCTATTAATTTATAGATAATTCGTGGTTTTACTAATCATATTTTGTAAAAACAAATCATAGTTCTTATATCTGATTATTCCTGTCTTTTTTCAATAAAATATGGCTAATAGTAGTTCAAGAAAAATAACTTACTGTAGTGAGCATAGTGGTAGATCATCCCAATAAGAGAACATGGAAAGTTGTTTAAGTTGTATTAAAAATTTAATATATTTGAATTGTTTGTAGGTTTAAATTAGTGATGCATGATTGGTAAGGCATGTCATAGAAATTCCAAGGGACAAATGAGGGAAAAACAATACATGTTGGTGGGGATATCCAAAAAATTGTACAAGAAGATGGTAAAAGAAATGAAAATAATTGCATAATAGGAGGAGCCATCCCAACAATTATAATGTGTAGAAGAGGTATGTAATCGTTCATTTATTCTTTTATGTACACATAATTTAATTATCGCATGAAACACTAATTTTCAATTCTTTTGTTGTAGAAAAATAAATGAAACTCGTTTAACACATAAGACATGACGACAAGGAATAAAAGGGTTGATCACAAAGTTTGTGAGTACTTACTTTTTCTATCTTAATTAAAAATTCATCTTTGTTATGATATTTATATTTAAATAATAAATTTACACTCATCCATGAATGTCTTCTAATAGGTGTTAACATACAAAGAACATCCAACTAAATAGTTGGCAGACATTGGGTTAAGTATGGTTTGTGAGTATATGTTGAAGTATCACGGTTTAATTGAATAATTTCTAAGTAGTTGTGGTGTTTATCTCTCTTGTTTTATAATTAATGGAACAAAAAGAAATCTTTATATTAATTATATCGACTATGCTTTGTCATGGAACATTAAACATGCAGGAAATAAATTATGGAGTGCATCCAACATAAGAGATTTTGAGAAACGACATGAAGCATGGATTCAAAAAAATGTGTATTGTTTATGAAACAATTGTTGCTATGGTACACTTTTCGGTTTACTCAATCATGTCTATTCTATTATATATATAAATGTAGATATACTTATTACACTTTATTTCTATTTTTTTAGATGGAACATGAAGAGGTGGAACATAAAAAACAAGTCGATCAAGAAAACATTAGGTTATGTAACCAAAGTACAATATCTCCTACTAGTGATGAAGAAATGAGACATGTGTGCATCTCGAGCGATGATAACAGTTCAAGTGATGTCAAATGACTATCAATATAATTTAATGTTACTACAAGTTTTATGTTTTGGAATATTTTCCTATGAAAATGATGCAGGAGCATCACCAACACATCAAGCGAGCCAGTGCGGAAGCAAAAGACAACTAGACAAGTGGCAGCACAAATTTTGGAATCACCTTGGAGTTGTTGCGCAATCTTAAATGAAGTCATTAAGAAGAAGCACACTTGTATAATGTAAACGGACCTTGAGTGATTTTCTCTCCTCCTTAGTAGGTAGAAGGCATTTATAATAGTTAATGCAAGTAGATAGAATTTAATTCTAGATTCGATAGTTTTAGAGTGCAAGAGGGAAACGGGATATAGACACCCTCATTGTGTATTGTGACATAGAGAAGAAGCATTGTAGAGAAGAACATAGAAGAGAAGCAGAGAGCTATGTAAGAACACCCATGTACAAATATTTGGATTAATAGAAAGAGGTTCATTCAAATTCATGGTTTTGTGTTTGTTCTCTGTGTATTGATGCTAAATGATATGCTCATGAATGTTTACTTCTTGTTATACATTTGCTTTATATGCTATGTATATGATTTCATGTTTGAGTTTGAAGTCTGAAAGGGTGAGGGAATGAGTTTCAATTGTTTCTCTATCTGAACAAGGATTCCTGCAAGGAGTATAGTCGAATTGTCCGCAAGGAGTGCGTTGACAAAGGGTTCAAATAGAGATAGCTTTTGTTCTCATCTCTGAAGAAGTGCAGACAGACACAGGAGCCGTGCAAGGAGTGCCCAGGCCAAGATAAGTCTCATAGTTGCAAATTTGAGTGAAGTATTGAAAGACTGCTGCTGCAGGAGTGTGTAGGGTTGAAGGAAGTTCAACACTTAGGAGTGTTTGAAGGTTTCCGCAAGGAGTGCGCACAAGATTGTCTTTAAGACTCGATGCTGTGAGGAAGCTTAGGAGGTATAGGACCTTCGAGTAATCGTCGAAGAAAATCACAGGAAGGTTGTGCCATGGAGCGCTTAGCAGGCATCGAAAGTTTGCGTAAGGGTGAACAAGTTTTCACGAAGAAATACTTGGTTCGTCTCACAAAAATCATCCAGGAGAAGTGGATGGTCGGAATTCTCCGAGGAGAATTCGTGAGTTTTCATGAGTCGTGAGATATCAGGAAGGAGCAGAGGAGTTACGGTGGAAGCGTCGAAGGGTTCTAAGCTCAGGAGGGGTAGGACCATAGATCCGAGCCACAAGGGTCATCAGATGTACACGTGAGATTTCATATCGGGGTTTTGTGGGTGGAAGTCCCATGAATATTGCAACTGGAATCGCAAAATCATGATACGCGATATCCCGATAGAAAGGGATTTGTGTGGGGCCACAATGGAGTCGACAAGTGGACAGGTGGCACACCATTTCGGAGGTTCATGGTGAGAAGTCCCAAAACATTTTCATCAGGATTCGCGATACTGTGAAATCTGAAATCCCGATAGGGGTGACATGGCGTTGAAAGGTCAAACTCGTGAGCATATTGGAGTGCCGAAATCGTGATAGGGAAAATCCTGATAGGAGAGGGAAAGGTCAACGTTGACTGTATCGACATTTGGGGATTTGAAGGTCCAATGCTCGACCACTGACCTCACGAAGTCGCGAAGTCCGATCTCCCGATTGTAAAGAGGGGGATCCCATGAGGATTGTCGTGGGTGAAGATTTCCCGACAGGGAAATAGAAGAATCGGTTAGAGTTCTTTGGGCCATGGGAAAGGAAAGATCCTGTGTTGACGTGGACGCTCCGACCTGCGGGTTGAGGGCGTTGGCATCAGTTTGGTATTAGAGCATAGAAAGGTTCTTTGATTTTTGTAGCAGAGAAGAGAATTCACCATGCCGCTAAGGAGAAGGGATAGGCAAACACCCGATCCACCAGAGGATAGGGAAATGCTGAGAAGAAGAGGCAAGCAGATGATAGATCCAGTTATGGAAAGAGAGATGTGTGATCTACGAGCTAGACTCGGAGACATGGAGACAGCGCAAAGATGCACAGTCAATGTTGAGGATCTAAGTGATTCTGAAAGTGAAGTTGAGGTTGAACGTGAAGAAGAAGTTGCAACCGAGGATGCATCAAACGAGCATTTGATCAAAGCTATTGCTAGAATGGGTGCAAGGGCAAAGATGGACATTCCAGTTTACGAGGGAAACTTAGATGCAAAGGAGCTTCTAGACTGGATTAGAGCTCTAGATACATACTTCGACTATGAAGATGTCGAAGAAGACAAGAAAGTCAAGCATGTTGTCACAAGATTGAAAGGACATGCAGCATTGTGGTGGGATGAACTACAAGTTGATAGACGCTGCAAGGGAAAGAAAAAGATCAAAAGATGGGACATAATGATCGCGAAGATGAAGGAAAAATTCATCCCCAGAGATTATCAAATTACTCTGTTCAGGAGGATGCAGAACCTGAGACAGAAGCTGATGACAGTGAAAGAATACACTGAGGAATTCTACAAGCTAAACATCAGGGTAGGTCATTAGGAGAGTGATGATGAAAAAGTAGCTAGGTACATGAATGGCTTGAGATATGATATCCAGGATGAGATGAGCATGGTAACCATCTGAACGGTGGAAGATGCTTATCAGATGGCTCTAAAAGCAGAAGAGAAGTTGAGCCGAAAGCAGAGTCAGAGGGGTCGAGGCAGAAGTCAGCCAAGAGGCAAATAAGTTGCCTAGGATAAATATCAGAAGCCCAAGGAGGACTGGAAGAAACCTCAGCCTCAAGCTGAGAGAGGTGGAAGTTCACAGAGAGGGAAACATATGATCAGAGAGGAGATTATGCTGATAATAACACTTTTCCTCGTACTAGAGGCAGAGGAAGAGGATGAGGTGGAGTAATTACATGCTTCACATGTGGAAAGAATGGGCACAAGTCTTACGAGTGTCCAGATAAGAATAAGGAAAGTGGAGAAGCTCACATCACTGAAGCACAGAGGCAGGATGTTGAGGCGGAATATGCTGAAGGTGAAAGATTGTTGATGATGTGAAAAGTCCTTTTAACACCCGAGAAAGAGGTGGAGAGTTCAGTCCAAAGGACTAGACTTTTCAGGACTGCTTGCAAGACCAAGGACAGGGTATGCAAGGTCATTGTAGATAGTGGTAGCATGCATAATATTGTTTCTACAGAGATGGTAGAGAAGCTGGAGCTGGAGACGACTGATCATCCAAGCCCATACAGAGTTTCGTGGCTACAGAAAAGACACCAGGTAACTGTCACTAAACAATGTTTAGTTGAATTCAAGATAGGAGGATATAATGATAAGATCTTATGTGATGTCATTCCTATGGATGTTTGTCATCTATTGTTGGGTAGACCATGGCAATATGACAGGAATGTGATTCATGATGGGAGAATGAACACATATACCCTAGAGAAGAATGGGAGGACACACATATTTCTTCCAATCAAGGATAAGGAGGTGAAACCGGAAGTAAGCAACATTGTACTTCTCATGAGTGGGAAGGAACTTCTTACAGAGGTGAAGAAGAAGGAGGATCCACAGTTCATTGTGGTCAGAAAGTCAAGGATTGTTCTGACTAGCACAAGAGTGGATGATTTACCAGAGGAAGTTCAAGAACTACTGGAAGAGTTTGCTGACATAGTAGTGGACGAATTACCTCATTTGTTGCCACCAATAAGAAGTGTGAGTCATCATATTGATCTCATACCAGGAGCCATTTTTCCAAACAAAGCCGCATATAGATTGACGCCGCAAGAGAATGAGGAGGTTAAGAGGCATGTCTAGGATTTATTGGACAAAGGGTTGGTCAGAGAGAGCTTGAGTCCATGTGCTGTTACAACAATACTCTATCCAAAGAAAGACCGAGGCTGTAGGATGTGTACTAACTCAAGGGAGATTAATAAGATAACCACCAGGTATAGATTTCCATTGCCGAGGATGGATGATTTGATGGATTGCTTGAGTGGAGTGAAATATTTTTCAAAATTTGATTTGAAAAGCGGTTATCACCATATCCGTATGAGAGAAGGTGATTAATGGAAGACAACCTTCAAAACCAATGAAGGGTTGTATGAATGCCTTGTTATGCCATTTGGCTTAAAAAATGCACCGAGTACCTTCATGAGGTTGATGAACGAAGTCCTAAGGGAGTTCATCAAAAAAAAATTCATTGTGTATTTGGATGACATACTGGTTTATAGTGGAATAGTGGCAGAGAATCTAAAGCATTTGACTACAGTGATGCAGAAACTACAGCAGGAGAAGCTGTTGATAAACATAAAGAAATCCTCATTTATGAAGACAGAGCTCATCTATTTGGGATTTTTTATTTTGGAAAATGAGTTGAGGATGGATCCAGATAAGGTGGAGGTGATCAAAAATTGGCCATCACCGAAGAATATTTTCAAGGTGAGAAGTTTTCACGGATTGGCTAGTTTCTATCAGAAGTTCATCAGGAATTTTAGTGGAATTAGTGAGGCAATGATGGATACAGTGAAGAAAAGACACAAGTCTTTTCACTGGATTGAAGAAGCTGAGAAGAGTTTTAACCTGTTGAAGAGGAAGATTACAGAACAACTAGTTTTAGTGTTGCCGTATTTCCAGGAAACATTTCAAGTGAAATGCGATGCAAGCGGATTTGCAATCAGGGCAGTCTTGAGTCAGGAAGATAGGCCGATAGCATAATTCAGTGATAAGTTGAATGAAGTGGAAGTAAAGTACTCCACTTATGATAAGGATTTTTATTCTATCATCCAGGCATTGAAGAAATGGAGGCATTACTTGACCCTGAAAGAATTTGTCTTGTATAGTGACAATCATGCACTGCAGTTTGTGACTCAATAGGAAAAGTTGAACCAGAGACATGTCAAATGGATTGAGTATATGCAGAATTTCACTTTTGTGATTAAACACATTTCTGGTACTGCTAACAAAGTTGTTTATGCTTTGAGCAGGAAGTGTTTGTTGTTGCAGGAGTTCAGAGTCAAAACGTTGGGTTTTGATGATCTCAAGAATATGTACACAGATGATCAGGATTTCAAGGAAGCGTATGAAGCAGCTGAGAATCCAATTCTCAGATACAGAAGCCAGTGGATAGAGTACATAATCCAGGAAGGATTACTGTTTAGGGGTAATCGACTGTGATTTCGAAATTCTCCATGAGGGAGAATTTGCTGAAAAAGAAACACAGTGGAGGATTGGCAGGGCACTTTGGTCATGAAAAGATGTTTGCAAAGTTGAATGATTCATATTTTTGGCCGGGAATGCAAGCAAATGTCAAGAAATTCGTGGACAGATGTAGAATTTGCCAGCATTCAAAGGGAAGGAGACAAAATGAGGGGTTCTATCAACCATTGCCCATACCAGAAAAGCCGTGGGATGCAATTAGCATGGATTTTGTATTGGGGTTGCCAAAAACACAAAGAGGTTGTGATTCAGTCTTTGTGGTGGTGGATAGATTTTCCAATATGGCACACTTCATTCCATGTCAGAAGACGAGTGACGCAACTCACATTGCGAATCTGTTTTTCAAAGAGGTCATTCGACTTCATGGATTGCCAAGGAGTATAGTTTCAGACCGAGACACTAAATTCATAGGGAATTTTTGGAGGACCTTATGGAAGAAGATGGGAACTAACTTGTCATTTAGTTCAATGTATCATCCTCAGATGGATGGACATACAGAAGTGGTGAACAGAAGTCTGGGAGACTTACTGAGAAGCTTGGTGACAGAGCAGCACAGCCAGTGGGACAATATATTACCACATGCAGAGTTTTCTTATAATGAATCAGTTAATAGGAGCACAGGGCAGAGTCCATTTTAGACTGTTTATGGCACACAGCCAAGAGGAATTTCTGAACTGAGGGATTCAGAGAAGACTATGATTAGGAGCGCTAGTGCAAAAGAATTCGCGAAAGCGATGAAGGAACTTCACATCCAGGTGAAGGAGCGACTGCTGAATTCAAGACAGGAATATAAGCGTAGAGCCGATCAACACAAAATAAAACTTCAGTTTGAGGTTGGTGACTTGATTCTGGCACATTTAAGAAGAGAAAGGTTCCTGAGAGGAACATATAATAAGTTGAAAATGAAGAAAATTAGGCCATGTAGGGTGTTGAAGAAATTTGGAGCGAATACTTATGAGATTGAATTACTCGATGGGATCGGAATTTCTCCGATATTCAATATCTCAGATTTGTACCCATATAGAGCTGGAGAAGTAGATACTGGAGATGAGCAGCCAGTGATCCAGTGGAATAAGTAGATGCCAATTGCAGAGAAGCCGCAGATGGAGTGCATAATGGACAAGAGGGTCTGTAAAAAGACGAGGCGAAAGGAATACTTTGAGTATTTGATCAAATGGAAGAACCATCCAGTTGAAGATGCCAGCTGGGAGAGTGAAGCAGAGATACAGAGGCATGGACAAACCATGCACGAGATCATGGACAGGAGCCCATGAAAATTTTCAGGCGAGGGAGTATGATGCAGGAGCATCGCTAACACATCAAGCGAGCCTCCGCGGAAGCAAAAGATAGCTGGACAAGCGCCAACACAAATTTTGGAATCACCTTGGAGTTGTTGCGCAATCTTAAATGAAGTCATTAAGAAGAAGCACACTTGTATAATGTAAATGGATCTTGAGTTATTTGCTCTCATCCTTAGTAGGTAGAAGGCATTTCTAATAGTTAATGCAAGTAGATAGAATTTAATTCTAGATTAGACAGTTTTAGAGCGCAAGAGGGAAACGGGATATAGACACCCTCATTGTGTATTGTAACATAGAGAAACAACATTATAGAGAAGAGCATAGAAGAGAAGCAGAGCGCTGTGTAAGAACACCCATGTACAAATATTTGGATTAATAGAAAGATGTTGATTCAAATTCATGGTTTTGTGTTTGTTCTCTGTGTATTGATGTTGAATGATATGCTCATGAATGTTTACTTCTTGTTATACATATGCTTTATATGTTGTGTATATGATTTCATGTTTGAGTTTGAAGTCTGAAAGGGTGAGGGAATGAGTTTCAATTGTTTCTCTATCTGAACAAGGATTCCTGCAAGGAGTACAGTCGAATTGTCCAGAAGGAGTGCGTTGACAAAGGGTTCAGATAGAGATAGCTTTTGTTCTCATCTTCGAAGAAGTGCAGACAGACACGGGAGCCATGCAAGGAGTGCGCAGGCCAAGCTAAGTCTCAGAGTTGCAAATCTGAGTGAAGTATTGAAAGACTGCTGCTGCAGGAGTGCGCAGGGTCGAAGGAAGTTCAACACTTAGGAGTGTTTGAAGGTTGCCGCCAGGAGTGCGTGCAAGATTGTCTTTAAGACTCGATGCTGAGAGGAAGCTTAGGACGTATAGGACCTTCGAGTAATCATCGAAGAAAAGCACAAGAAGGTTGTGCCATGGAGCACTTAGCAGGCATTGAAATTTTGCGTAAGGGTGAACAAGTTTTCACAGAGGAATACTTGGTTCGTCTCACAGAAATCATCCAGGAGAAGTGGACGGTTGGAATTCTTTGAGGAGAATTCATGAATTTCCTTGAGTCGTGAGATCTCAGGAAGGAGTAGAGGAGTTACAGTGGAAGTGTCGAAGGGTTCTAAGCTCAGGAGGGGCAGGACCGTAGATCTGAGCCACAAGGGCCATCAAATGTACACGTGAGATTTCATATCGGGGTTTTGTGGGTGGAAGTCCCATGAATATTGCAACCGGAATCGCGAAATCACGATAAGTGATATCTCGACAGACAGGGATTTGTGTGGGGCCACAACAGAGTCGACTAGTGGACAGGTGGCACACCATTTCAGAGGTTTGTGGCGAGAAGTCCCGAAACATTTGCATCAGGATTCACGATACCACGAAATTCGAAATCTTGATAGGGGTGATGTGGCGTTGAAAGTTCAAACTCGCGAGCATATCGGAGTTTCGGCTAATTGGGATTCGGAAGTTGAGAAACTGAGCTATTCGACATCGTGAGTGCTAAAATTGCGATAGGGAAAATCCCGATAGGAGAGGGAAAGGTCAGCATTGACTGTATCGACATTCGGGGATTCGAAAGTCCAATGCTCTACCACTAACCTCGCGAAGTCGCAAAGTCCGATCTCTCGATTGTAAAGAGGGGGATCCCACGAGGATTTTTGTGGGTGCAGCTTTTCCGATAGGGAAATAGAAGAACCGACTAGAGTTCTTTGGGCCATGTGAAATGAAAGATCCTATGCTGACATGGACCCTCCGACCTGCGGGTTGAGGGTGTTGGCATCAGAAAATTAGGGATTTTTCTTAACGTACTTGACATATTGTCCAAATTGCATGAGTACATGTTACCGATGAGTGTAACAATTACATATTTGTTGCATTTTGATTATTGTGGACCTTTACGTTGTCTCATTGTGTATGATGATGGGTCTCTTATTCATATATAATAAAATGGGTTTCTTATTTTATTTCATTGTTAAATGTTATAAAATGGTGTGTTGATGATTAATTAATATATGGATTATTTACATTGTTACAGATAATAGAGGTGTAATCTATTAGATAACACATTAGTGCAATCATTATATGAAAACTCAATCACAAAAATACAAAAATCAATATTATTATAAAAAATATTTGATTTTGAGATGATTAATTGAAAATTTGCTAAAAAAACAATTTATTAAATTATATACATATCATTGCACTACATTATTTTGAACTCACTAAATGGTGTATTTTTATGAGTTATACGCATTGGTTCTAAAAATTGTGAGAAAGAAGCGCTTCTTTAGACAACATAATGTACAATTAGATTTTTATCATTTCAATATATTTTGATGCACATGATTACAATATGTACCAGTGCATGCATACGCATAAAAATCATTAGTGATTTTCATTTATGTGTGTGCATTGGTGCCTCCCATTTACGTGTCTACATTGGTGCCTCTCATTTATTTGTGCGGATAGGTGCTTCTTATCTATGTGTGAGAACCGATGCTTCTGATTTATGTGTGTGCACCAGTGCTCATCATTTATTTGTGCACACTAGTGCTTCTTGTTTATATATTCACATCAATACTGGTGCTTCTCAGTTATGTGTGCGCACCAACATGTTTTGATGATAAAAGCACCAAAAAAAACCCTCCACTAAACCTCCGCTTGAGTAATTTTTTTTAGTTATATGGAACATCTGTTAAAACCTCCGCAACCAATAGAGGATGTTAGAGTAGATGTTTTTTTGAATTTTTTTCCAAATTTTGTAACACTAAAAACCTCTGCTAGAAGGTGTTTTCCTTTTAGTGTGATTTTATCACTAATATTCCCAAGATGACAAGGTGATATGATTCAATAATGGTAATGATGGACAAATTAATCAAAATGTTTCACTTTATTCTAGTTAATTTGGCTTATAAGAAAGCTAGTATAGTATAAATTTACTTGAAAGAGATTGCCAGGTTGCATGGCATACATAGGTAAATTAATTCAAATAGAGATCCAAATTTTACCTAAATATTTTAGAAATATTATTCAAGGTTGTTGGTACAAATATAAACTTCAATACAACCTATCATCTACAAACATATGAGGAAATAGAGAGAGACAATCAAATGATTGAAGATATTTTAAGAATTCATGTGATGGATAAGACATCCAATTGAGAGGGTTACTTGCATTTAGTTGAATTGGTCTACAATAATTGATATCAAACTTCATTGAATATGTCTCTGTTTGAGGCATTGTATGAAGAAAGTGTAATACTCCAATTAGTTCACAAAATTCAATAGACAGAGTAGAAATTGGGCCAAAGTTGTGTTGAGGGGTCTAAATTCCCTTTTAATAACAATAGGGATTAAACCCAAGGAAGAGGCCCAACGATCTAGATTATTTTGAGAACAAAATGAAGGGGGAAATATAATAAGTAAACAAACAAATATATTTCCATAAATACAGAGATAAAATAATCCACAATTTTTAATAATAAAAGAAATGTACAGAAACTATAAAATTACAGAGTGAATGAACTCACTAGAATGGTGGTAGATTATCTCTGAGAAGAGATATGGTGTCTACACTCATTCACCAGAAGATGATCACAATGAGGCTCCAAAGGCCTTTTTAACATAAAGCATAAATGAGAAAACCCTAAACATCCAAAACCTAACCCTAGGAGATGAAGCACCGAAAGTCATGTGGTGTTAAGCCCTAATATTGGCTCATTACCCCTTAATTGGGGCATATTATATTAGTAATCTTATTTTATTTATGTCATCTTTAGGCCATTAGTTGTAATTATACCTCCTAGTCTCCTATATATACCAAGGAGACATTTTCATTTTGAATCATCTTGTACTTGAACATTTAAGTGGGGTAAAAGGAGGCTGCCCCCTCGAAGAGGCTATTATCTGAAATTATCTCTTTTTCAAGGTGTTGAGTACTTTTTCTGAGGTTTTTCTATGCTATATTGGTATTTGGTTCTTAACATATGGTATTAGAGCTCAAGGTCTTGGGGTTTTGCTGCTACATCTGAGACACCTTGGAATTTTCTCTATACATTTTTTCCTACAATGTTTTAGAAGAAACTTCTTGGAGGATATTTAGTAGACAGATCAAGGTACGTTGGGTTCAAAATTCAGCTCCTGAGGCCTTATAATTTTGTAGATACAGCCTGTACAAGACAGGGTTATGGAATCATCCTGAAATAAGTCATTGTTGAATTTTCGCTATAAAAACGTTTCTGTAATGTTTCAAAACCTAAACTTCAGAGGCTATTTACAAAAATTAGTAAGGTATCTGTGGTAAAACTTTTAGCTTCTAGGTCATATTAAATTGGTAGATACACCCTGTGTAAGATAGGGTATTTGACTAGTCCTATTGACTAGTCTCAAGAAGGTGTTCTAGGTAAAACAATCATAACTTATTCCTAGAGTATCCAAATTGACTAGGACTACTTTCATTGGATCGTGGACAGTCTGTAGTATCTCTGGTGCGAGTTTCATAATTTTATATCAATTATTTTGTGTGGGGTATGCTATACAAGTGAGATCTCCTAGAAAGGAGAAAAATTGGCAAGTTGTGGGGAAGTTGCCATAAATTCCACTTGGCACATCCAATTTTGATCAAACCTGTGGAATTGTAGAGAAGAAATATTAGAGAACTACATAAAATAAAGTTTCATACTCAGAAGGGATGAAACTTGGGAGATACAACAAAAGAAATATTTTCTATCAGAACCACCTCAAAATCAAGGTTCAAAAGTGACACTTGGCCAACATGCCACCAAAAAAGGGAACTTCTACACCAACTAAGCCTCCAGAAAATCCTACTTGGACTCTTGATGAAGGTGAAGAAATGTGTAGGGACATAAATGAACTACAAAAGAAGATGGATTCAATGGAAGCTAAG
>ML779446.1:765109-804320 GCA_009831015.1 Picea engelmannii
CAAGCTTCAGAAGTCTGGCAATAGTAGCCATGGCTCTAAATAAGCAGATTAGTAAGCTCTTAAGGTTTTCCAGTATCTAGTAGGAATCTTGTATCCATAGATGATGTAGTTAAAGCTGATTGTAATCAAGGTAACAGCCCACAGACATGTTGGGCAATTTTGTAAGCTGAACCAGTGGCTTGCCACACCTCTTAATATAATTTCATATCCGTTTTTGTTAAAAAAAAATATTGAAATTATTAACACCATGCTAAATTTTTCCGCTTGTATGTACTTGGATCATAACAAATGTATATTAGGAATACAAATATATTTTTCGTAACAAACTTATCAGATAAAAAATTAATTGATCTTAAAACAAAATATTCAAGTCACTTCTGTGACCCTGATTTCCATTATTTCATAAACCTAAAACAAAACATGCCAAATAAATAAACACTTGGAAAATAAAATTTTCATATATTGATGATACCTTTCCAATGATATATAGAATTCTCAAAATAGGGATCAGAGTCAAAATTTATCATGAAAATATCGTAAGAATTTTACATGTCATAGATTTATTTCAAAAATTGTAAAAACATAATATGGAATCATAAAAACAATATAAATACAAAGTTGTATAGATCGGTAATATATTTTCAATGATATAAGGAACACCTTAAACATAGTTCGATATCAAAAGTTATCAAAAAAATACAAAACTGGGGTTTTTCGTCATCGACGAATTTTAGAATGTTTTCTGCACTTGAGAAAAACATGGAATTTTTGGTATAGTTTATGAGGGAGGAACACTACCCAATATATGTTCCTTCTTTTGATTGGAGGGATTAAATTATACTATGTAAAAAAATTTTATCGATGCTTTTTCAAAATTTTCTCTTTTGATGCGTTTAGCCATGATGTCGTATGCTGACATGGAAATCAAATGTGTCTTTCTGACTAGATGTCTAACATGGAAAATAAAATGAAACATGTGACATGTTAGCTCTCAATTGGTTCATGGTTTTTTGATGTGTGATATGGAATGGATTTCATAAAACCATAGAAAAAAGACCAAGTGTGAATTAAATATTTTGTACTATCCATATTCATTCACTCCCATAATCAGATGACTCTGATTTTATAAGGAAAGATTCATCGACATCAACGATTTTCCATATCCCATGTATTGTTTGAGATTAGTTTGAGTCGATGTCGATGATCCCATCTGTGATCGGTCAAAATGTTTTGTGCGGGAAACTCCATCGATTGTTGATCATGTCTATGTCTTTTGAGTCCATTGGTGTCGATTGAAAGGTATGTATACTTATCTAAATGTTCCATTAAAACCCACGAATGTCTATGATTAATAAGAGAATTTTGTATAATGATGACATGGTAGATGATGTAAAGATGAAGTACAAAAGATGATGTGGTAGCTGATGTAGATGAATGACATGGAAAATGTAACATATTCCATGATGTGGACATGAAATGGAATGATGATGTGTCATCGTATGATTCGTGACTTAGAGATGATGACATGGACCAATAGGATAGTGTGGCAATGTGAAGTGTCATGATGACATGGAAAAAGAGAGTGCATATTGTGAGGTGCTAGTTTACGATTGGTAACATGGAAGGACAACATGGAAAGTGATGTGGATGGTGACGTGTTGACACTTGATTGTTAACATGACTTGTTAATATGTTGCATGACGCAGAAATCCTAAAACCATAAGAAATGGACCTGGCAAAGGTTAGAGATTTGGAAAGTCTATATCCATTCACTCTTGCAATCGAATGGATAGGCTTCGCTCTCCAAGTGAAGGTTGATCGGCATCGTCCCTTTGTTGTATCCTATGATATGTTGAATTATTTATGGGACGATGTCAATGGTTCTATAGGTGATCAGAAAAAAAGTTTGAGCGGGAAAACTCACCTTCTACTAATCTTGTTGGCATTCAATGATTTCATCTGCATCGACGAAAAGGAGTTCCTACTCATTAAACATTCCATGAAATCCCCCCTCCACTAATGATCATAAGATAAATATGTACTATGATGAGGTGTGTGATGACATAACAAGTGACATGTTAATGACATGGTATTCCCCATGGCGGATATCATGGTGAGCTATGTGGAATGTACGAGAGATGACATGGAAAGTGACATGGCATGATGACAAGGAAATTACATAAGGTAATTCTACATACTAATAAGAAAAGTACTGAGAAGGATGACGTGGTGGGTGATGTGGAAGTCTATGTGGATCTTGTATGGTCATAGAAAAAGACACAACTCATGCAAAAATATTTGACAGCCTAGATTAATCATCATTCTCATCGAACGACTAAGATATGTATTTAGGTTCATGGTTCATCGCCATCGACTGAAATGAGTTTCTCTATTAAGGACTCAATGAATTACACCGATGCTCGATGGTTTCATCAACAATCGTGGAAATACATTTGTTGTTTTAAGCTGACTCAAAATTATGCCGACATTGATAGATTCATCGACACTTTAAAAATATGCTCATTAGAATCAAGAGTTTGTTTTATTCCTTTTTTCATTCTTAACCATATAATTTCGACTGACTTTCATGGTCTTGTTGATGATTAGTTGAAAACACTACCAATTTACATCTGCTAGACAAAACCCTCGATGTCAATGTGTCTGTTGACGTTGACATTTTCTTTAATACTTTGGCAGGTTGGGCCTTTGGGCTTCACATTGTTATCTTGTTTTTTTTTCCTCAACCCCTATGAATTCATCGATACTTTTTGGAAAAGGTTGTGATTTTTCTCTTTGTTTCAATTATTATTATTTTTTTTTATTCCCTTATGCAAAACATGAGATTGTTTGGGGTTTTCTTGAGATTTCATATGCAAATAAAACAAAGGAAAAAATACAGAAAACAATAAAAGGAAAAATACACAACATATGCAAATCCCAAAAGAAGAAGGAACAAATGATAAAAAGAAAAAGTGGTACCCAAAAATTGAAAATTTTAAGGGTGTGTTGAGGACTCAACAAATGACGATTCACTAGACGAAGCCAAAATATATTCTTATACCTTCAATCACTCCCAAACAATTTTAAGTAATATAGAGTTAGAAGAAGAAGAGAAAATAGAAACCACCCATATATCCCTCTACATGTAATTTATAAATCATTCTTTACCTTATAATGGGTCTTGACTTTGATCAAACACAAAAGATAAGTCCCTTTGATCACTGACTTCCATTTTTTAGTAAGAAACCAAATTAGATCTTACTTCTAGTATTAGGGTATTATTTTATATAATCTCTAAGTAACCTTATCACCCTTCTGGGGTTGTTGTACTGCAAGTGAGCGTCCATAGCCCTGATGGAGTCACCCCGATATCACAGACCTTGTTTCGCTGCCAGCGAGCATCCATAGCCATGACGACTCAGATATTTGCATTCCCTCATTGACATCATGATTCCCTTTTGAGTTATTTTCCTACCTCATCACTTCTTTTTTTTATTATTATAATGAAAATCATATGTACCCATTACTAGATATTATTTTTGATGAATATTTCTTGTGGGATATTTATTTGAGTCTAGGAGGATGACGTTTGTTAGTGAAGAGATGAATTAGGTCCCTAGGGTTTAAATCTTATTGATTCTAAAAGAAGAAAGACATTAATCAATTTCTCATTTCTCATTTAGATTATGATTTTTAGAGTATATGAATTTTTTTATCTTTTCATGTTTGATAATAGTCATTCCCACCACCAAACAAGAATTACATTTTTTCCAAGTCACATATAAAAGAAACTATAAGAACTTTCGAAATCCTACTCATGCTCATTGTAAACTTAATTTACTTTTGATATTTAAAACAAATAAGGTTTTTTAGTAGAGAACTAGAATTTCCTATTCCGCAGACCAGAGGATGAAAACTCAACTCAACATCCTCCAAAATTATTTATGGAAAAGGAAAAAAAATTCAAACATGAAAATCATGCAATAACAAACAAAACATGCAAGGTAAGTATCCTAAAACTCAACTATGAAAATCATAACTGAAACCATGAAAAAAAAAAAACTAAGCTTAAGAAAAACAAAACAAAACTTAAAATGCGAGCATAACTAAAATCAATTATAAGGTGAATGATTGAAGCAAAGAAAAAAAATATAACATAAAAAGAATTTAAAATCATAGTACATTATAATGTGATGGATTTTATTCAAGCAACCAAAATTGAGCCAACAATTTATTCAGAACATAAAAATAAAAGAAAAATAAAGCTAATCTACTCTTACCTTAACGTACAATGGCTCAACCAGTACTATGCGAAATCAAAAATCCATTGTAACCATTTAATTACCTCACTATTAATCAGGCTATCAAGGCATTGTGTAGGTTTGTGAAGTTAATGCATATGGTATTGTTTAATTGAAAGAATTAAAAAATTATGCTATTGTTCCAAAACAAAATGTATTGGACACTTATTGGTTTGATAAAATTTCATGGCAAAAGATAATTCCAAGAAGTCTCCAATTATATATTTAAAACCATTTTGACAATGGTGGTGTAATAAAAAGGATTGAAAAGGTAAGTGATTTATTTACTCATGGAGATTAGTTTTCATTTCCAAAATACATCCAACAAATAATTCTTCTTGGTTCATCCCACTAATTTCATCGTTATGTGTGATGATGGGATGTCTACCTGTTATTGTCCCTCCATGACGATATTAAAATTTTGTTGGTACTCTTTTCTATATCATTTATAACATTGGAATATGTTAAAAATATTAGCGATATCAGGTTGAATTAGTTCCATGCATGATATATCAAATCTCAAATCCAATTCCCGAAAAGAAACATTGTCATAAAAAATAGGACTATCATAATCAAACTTTGTTTCCTTATGTTCAAGAAATTTTGATTGCAAGGAATTACAAAAATTATGCATACTGAATGAACATCTACTCTCATCATATGTTTGATCAATCCATGTTTTCAAATCTTCTTGATTTCCTGCATCACTTTGTATTTCATTTCCAAAAGAAGGGTCAACTATATTACAAGATGATGAATAAAATAAATCAGAGTAGAGGTCATAAAAGTTTTCAGGTTCTGAAATTGACTTGATTTCTTTAGCAAGATAATTTTCATAGATAGAAAAATATTGATTATTCATTGGATCTTTATCCAATAAAACCTGCTTGGTCTATTCTCTTTTAATATCTTTTGTAAATTTACATGTTTTAGTGAAAGATTATAGTTTAACGATCATATCTTTTTCATTCTCTTTCCATTGTTCATGATCATCAAGGGAAGATATCAACACTATATCAACATTGAAAATTTATTCTTTGTCAGTATAATTTGGAATCATCTTTTGAAATACCACCTCAAAATTAGATTATAAAAAACAAGAGATGTGAATATAAGATTGAGATGTTTCAGTAATTGAAATAATTTCTTCATGTTGTGGAAAGACTGAAATTATATTATGTAAATCTGGATTGAAATTATGAAAAATAGATTCTTGTAAGTTGGAGGTGTTTGCAACTTCCAACTTGTCTTTTTATATAATATTTCCCAAGTTCATGACTTCTACATCATTGGTTTTTACAAGGGGAAAAAAAAATATTTCTAGTGATTCCACCTCTCCTAATGGTAGTTGTAACAAGATTGTCTCAATAAATAGTGAGGGTGGAAACAATCAGGAGAATTTTCCTTTTGTTTAAGAGTAAACCATATTCTTCAGGGAAAAAGAGAAGGTACCTAAACCAATCAAGGATTTCTTGTATGGGAAGTATATTTCTTTCAAGAAACCTACAATAAATTTGCTCGAACATTTGATGAAAATCATCCAGAGGTTCATTTATGTTCGTATGAATTTCTATCAGTCCATTACAAATATCTTCATAATAATTGTCTGCTTGATTACCTTGTTCATGACATGATGATATAACCAATTGTGGTTGAGGATGGTATTGATAATTTGAATGCTTATCATTACTCATTAATAACATTTCCTCTTTAGGAGAAAAAATAAATATGAACATAAGGTAATAAATTCATATATACAAGATTTGTCACTTTCACAAAATATATTATAAATCAGTAAGACCATTAACAAGAATTCATCAAAAGATTCATCTTTTGTTTTTCATTTTTTATTAAGTTTAGCACATAGTTAATCATATTCATAATTGTCATGCACATCTAAGAAAACTTTCATGAATTTTTTCCAACTATGGATTGATTCAGCTCGCAATGCCTTATACCAAGCATGAATTCTTCCTTCCAATGTGAGAGTAAATAATTTACATATTTCTACATCTTGAAAAAACTTTAGATTGTTACATGCAATATTAAATTCATTAAGATGCCTACATGCAAAGGTCTTCTTTTCAGCATCAAATTTTATTTTAGAAAAGAGATATATTGTCTTTTTGGGGATACCATGAAATGATAATGGGAGACTAAAAGCAGGGTCCCATGAAGGAATATGGATAGGAGCCATGGGTTATTAATACATTTTATAAAAATAGCTCCACATGGGCTGACTTGTCATCCAGGCCCTCCTTCTAGCACAAATTCTATTGAGGGGTCTAAATTCCCTTTGCTCAATAGTAGGGATTACACCCAAGGAAAAGGTCCAATCAGACTCTTCCCTATTTGGTATGGAATAATTCTCCACGTTAAAGGTCTAACAATCGTTCGATGGGATTTAAAAGTTACTTCATTATTTTTATTGGTTTTTTTTTTAAGTATATCTACTGCAGGAAAGGAGGAAACTAAATAATTTGGAGAAATATGTGTTAAGGAGAACCTGTGGCAATAGTCAATGAAAAATATCCAAGACTTTAGATTCTCGAAGAAATAATTCCACTAATAATATATTACTCATCAAATAATATCCAAGAAATAACAACTAATTGATTGCAGAAAGAGATAACATTTAATTGTGATATATTTTGAAATATTTCAACCATATCCCATATAACATAAGAACGAGATTAGCTAATAACACAAATAATAGTTTATCGAAAGTATCCAGCCATTCATTCAACCAACTAAGATATCTTAAAAGTATTGAAATTATTACTTGATTCCTATGATATTTAATCAATTGTAGAATAATGAACAATAATGAATAAACACACTGATTCAACAAACCAGAATGTCTTGACTCCAAAGGGTTTATGAATACAACCTTGAAATAATTCTTTGGTTACAATTCACTTGAAATCCCTCCATATATAAAAAAAAAATATCATGAAAATAGTTCGAGAGATCAAATACCCTTTCTAAGAAGTCGATCTCTTTATTTATAATATAAAAACAAATTTAACTATGGAATAAAAATAAATTTGACTTTATTAAAAGTCATGCAATATTCTCATGTAATTTTCATATTTAACCACACATCCAATTAACTGTCGACTTCAATTCATGCATGCTCAACCTCATGAATCTTTCCCTCATTAAATAATTCAACTTGTTGTTCTTTCTTTAGCAACCTTATGCATGCTTATTTAATTTGATTTTATTTTATTTTAGGCACAATCAAGTCTTCTTGAGTCATTATTCAATATTTAGTAATCATTCACTTCTAAAATTTGAATTTTCATGCACCCATACACCAATTCTTTGAACTCTGTTTGCATGCTTGTGTTTGTCAACTAACGAAAATCTACCAATTTGCAACATGTAATATTGAAATTATTTTCACCATGCTAAATTATTCCCCTTGTATGTACCTAGATCATAAAAAATGTATATTAGGAATACAAATATATTTTTCGTAACAAAATTATCAGATAAACAATTAATTGATCTTAAAAAAATATATTCAAGTCACTTCCTTGAGGTTGATTTCCATTATTTCATAAACCTAAAACAAACTGTGCCAAATCAATAAACAGTTATAAAATAAAAGTTTCATATATTGATTATACATTTCCAATGATATATGGAATTCTTAAAATGGGGATCATAGTCAAAAGTTATCATGAAAATACCGTAAGAATTTTACATGTTGTAGCTTTATTTCAAAAATAGTAAGCACATAATACAAAATCACAGAAATAATATAACTACAAAGTTGTACAGATCAATGATATATTTCCAATGGTATAAGGAACGCCTTAAAAAACGTTTTGGATCAAAATTTATCAAAACAATATGAAACTGGGTTTTTCTCTCATCTACAACTTTTAGAACGTTTTCCGTGTTGGGGAAAAGCACAGAATTTTTAGTACAATTTATGAGGTAGGACCAATAGTCAAGAAATGTTCCTGCTTGTGATTGGAGGGCTTAGATTATATTGTGGAAAATTGTTTCATCGGTGATTTTTCAAACTTTGGTCTTTTGACACATTTATCCATGATTTCGTATGATGACGTTGAAATCAAACGCGTCTTGATGACTGGATGTTTAACGTGGCATAAATAATGAAACAAGTGACATATTAACTATTGATTGGTTTTTGGTGTATTGAAATGTGATGCGGTATGGAATTTCAGGAAATGAGAGACACTTCCACATTAATCCTAGTAGAAGAGAAAAATAATTTTATCAAGAAGGTAAATGACATAAGCAATCACATAGTACATCGACATTTTACCCTAGAAACCCTTAACCGAGAAAATCAACATTCCTTTGATCGTTCTTCTATCTTCTTGTCTTATTCAATATGAATAGAAGGTTGCATTCCTAAAATTGGTACACACCTAAGACACAATAAAAATCATACCCTCTTGTCTACGCAAGAACAACCATGTAGCCAATCTATGTTACATATGCATGATCGGTAACCTACATCTAAAGATTTCTCTAAAGACTGGTTATTTTACATTAACCTGTATTTTAGAATTACTGCATTAGCCTTTAAAGCCTTTCAACATGCTTATTTATAGGCTTTACAATAGGAAAAAACCTAAATATTAGCACCCAAAAATGGTTACAGATCCATGCATATCATTGGCCACAAATCCCACAAATCTGGGGATTCTATTACAGTCGACTTCAACTCAGATTACTAGTCGACTACTAGTCAGCCTTCATTCAGTCTCTAGTCAGTAATATCATGTCCGCACTTCAATCTCTTGATGGTTGAATTCTAATTAATATATTTGACTTCCACTTTACCCAGTCGACTCCCTTGACCTTCGAATTACTGTCAATCCACCTCGATCTTTGACTATTAGTTGATTTACCTCGACTAGACTTTCACTACAAAGAATATAAAAACCAAACATGTAATTCATAAAACCATAGAAAAATTAACAGTAATGAATTAAATATTTTGTATAGTCCATATTCATTCACTCCCATAATCGAACGACTCTAATTTTCTAAGGAAAAATTCATAGACATCATCCCTTTTCCATATCCCATGTCTTCTTTTATATGAGTTTGGGTCAATGTCAATGATCCCATAGGTGATCGAACGAATCATTTTTTGTGATAATATCCATCAGTTGTTGATCCTACCAATGTCTGTTGAGTTCATCGATGTCAATTGAAAGTTTTTTGTAATTACCATAATGTTCCATTAGAACCCCTGAACTTCGACGATTAATAATATAAGTGTTGGTTGTGGAGCTTGATTATACTCCTATTTCAAAGGTTTGTTTCAACTATTCTTGGAAACCATTCCCTAATAGGGGGGGGGGTGCGGGGGGGATTTCCCCCCCACAAATGTCACCAAGGGGGTCTAGGGGGGCAGAGACAATTTTTGTATCCCCCCCTAGAGGGGGATTCAGTGGAAACAGCCCCGAAGTGAAATATTGGGAAAAATTGCTTTGTAAAATAGTGTAATTTCGTAGTCAATCTGGACCGTTAATTATAAGGTTGCAGATATGACAACAAAATTTATTTTAAGGGTGTTCTCCCTATAAGGAAACCCTCTTTTATGAGGGAATTTTATTGTGGATGTATATTATCATGAATATTGTATTCTGAGAGAGGATACTGTGAGAGAAAGAAGAGGAAGTTACACTAGGTGTGTTGTAGGTTGTATCCCTTCATTTTGCTGGATAATAAAAAGGAAGGACCTAGAAATTTATCTGGTGGACATAGACCACATTGGGTGAACCACACATATCTGTGTCTCTATCGTATTGTGCATATTCTATGTTTTATTTCTACGTGATCCTTTTTTTCTAACAAATGGTATCAAATAGAAAGGTAACTCGCAGGAAGAATTGTTGAACACATCACCCACACTAAGAGGGGGGGGGGGGTGAATTAGTGTGTGGACTTTTCTAACTTTTCTTCTTCTTACGAGTTAGAAGTTAAAACATATTTGAACATATTAAGAACAATCAAATCATAATCACAATGAACACATAAGATACCATATGTTTGTATATAATTTATATGAATATATGTGAATATAATAATAAGGATTTTCCTAGCACCAACTATTTTGTTTCAGCACCAACTGAAGTAAGGAGCAAGAAATACTCAGAGAGCACCAACTCTCAATCAAGACCCATCTTTCCACAAGACCCAACTTGCTAATAGAATGCATTCTATCTAACTAGAGTTCATTCAACTCTAGTAACAATGATCCATTATAGAATCAATTTTGTTTCATGATCAGAGGTATACAATCAACACTCATCACTGCACTTCATTTTCTCTCTGAAATTCGCTCCTTCTTCACTTTAGATTTCCTCTGATATTCATGCCTCCTTCACTTTGTATTTCCTCTGATATTCGCACAGACCTCAGGTCTAAATCCCCTTCATTTTTCTTCACAGACCGCTCTTTCTTAGCGAGCCTCTCTTTTCCACAAGCCCACCTTCTTTCGCAAGAACATATACTTCTCCAATCACACGATATAGTGAACCAAACATGGTTTTACTTATACTTGCTTATGCTCAAAACTTGTCTAAATTATTGAGCCGACTTGTGAAACAAGTTATAACTAACTTGTTTATTTACAATGACTTTTTGGACCACCAGAAAACATCATTCCAGGTCTTCAACGTTAAAATTGGCATCCCCTTTTACTTTCATAAATCGATCACATCCATGGATCGATTTCCTTCGTCTCTGTGATAACATGAATCAGCGCTTCCTTCAAACCATGTTTATATGATCATAGGCGTAGAATCACATGCTTATCAATTTAAGCGACACATTACATTCTCCCTTTTAAATCTCTTTACCATATGACCAACGATGTTATTCAGACGTTGGGCGAGACAAGAGATTGAGCGCTTATCAATTCGATGGCCACGATTCAATCTCCCGATGAGATGGACGATTGTTGGGTCTTCGAGACTTTTCACTTTGGGAAGTCGAGACTTCCAACATGTCAAATCTCCTGGAGTGGATTTCGCTGAATATATCAGATGGTTCACGTTTACTTCGCAGAACCATCAATGGTTAGATTCGATCCTTGGACCTATACCTCATTGCTTAATCCAACCCCCAAGAATTAATCAAGCAATGAGATGGATGGCCACCATTTACTTTGCGACTTCATCTATTATACTTACGTTATACTTCCACTGCATGTTGATAAACATTTTAGAGTACACCTGACATTAGATCGATGGTTGAGATATCCTTCGGGTCTCTGAACTTTAGATATTTCAAATTTCAACTCCTTCTTTCCTCCATACGTCAATATTCTAGATTTATCAATCCACTGATGCATGTCCCTTTTGGATCAAAGGTCGAGATCTCCTTTGGTTCGCCGGACTTTAGATATTTCAAATCTCAATTCCTTCTTTCCTCCAGAGTGATCACATGTTGAGTAAGTCATAAGTGGTGGAGACCTCTTGCTGTCAATTAATACTTCCACTTACACTATCCTTCCACTGTAGTAGATCGACGATCGAGAATTCTCCCAAAGTGATCTTCAGATCAGACGTCTCGTGTCCACTTCGGGACTTAGGGACTTTGGGAAAGTGCTGGTGGTAAAAATCCTGAAGAAAAACTCTCGGAGTGAAGTAACTTACTTACGTCACTTGAGCATGTGTCAAAAGTCGAGTATTTGTGACATGTCACTCAAATTCGTGATTTTCACGTACCTAAAATGTTGATTCAAATTAACACTTGTCATTGTCTGATTGCACCATGTGTCCTTGCTGACGTAGTCTTGATGACACGAATCTCCTCATGTGGAAAATTTTCTTCTCCTGGATCTAATGGTTGTCCTGAATCTTGAAAAGTATCTTATATTGATGACTGAGAATGACTTCGAACCTTCGTCCTTTGGGACTTTGGGACTTTTGACATTTCTTGGTGGTGAAACTACCGAAGCAATTCTCTGGGAGTGACGTAAATTGCTTATTTCACTTGTTGATGTTATCGGGCTAATTGTTAATTGTGGACACAAATCAATCCCCCTAGCTTCACTATGAAACTAGAACAAAACAAGAAAATACACTACTCTTTCCTTATATTTCAATTATCAAATCAGAAATGGATCGAGGAAATATATTTTAAATATCAAAGATCTGACTTCGCCAATGTAATCCAAGCTCTATCATGAGGTTTATGAGAAATATCTACAAATAAGAACAAGCCAATGAAGACAAGAATAACAGAGTATTTGATATGAAACTATGTACGTGATTAAGGAATCATACAATATGGACAAATAACATTCATATAGGAAAGAAAATTATATCTGTATTAAATAATGTGTAAGAAAGATACAACCAGATGCCTTGATGTTGTTAGGTTCCTTCCAACAGTTCATTGCTTCCCACACACTTCTTGCTCCAAGGATTTTGAGACCATGGATCTGATAGCTACTCACAATCTATCTTGACAAAGTAAAGCTCAAAGCCAACATACCAAGCTAACAATCTCAAGCCAAAATTCTAATCTCAAAATCTCAAGAACTTTCCAACCCAATCAAGCTAATGTTCTCCATGAGATCTCCTCTCCTTTTATAAGTTGAAGAGGATAAGGTGAGGTGGCTAGGATGATCCCACTAAATCATGAAAGTGAGTAAGATCTAAATAGTTCGGAGGCCACCTCACCATAGAAGCTTCTCCTTATAGAATCATTGAGAAGACGATTGTTTTTCCCACATACAAAGGCCACTGCACCCTGGCTATAGAGCAACCTGCGGAAACTCCGCAACCTAGCTATAGTTCATCTTGTGGAAGCTAGTCATTTCCTCACCCTAGCTATAGTGCAGCCTATGAAAACCAGGCATTTCCTCACCCTAGCTATAGTGTAGCCTACGAAAACCAGGAATTTCGTCACCCTATCTATAATGAAATCTGTGGAAACTAGGAATTTCTGCACCCTGTGTATATAGAAACCTGCATAAGTCCTCTTTAATAGGTTTTTTACAAAGGAAAATACAACTTCTTCTCTCAGTAAAATTTCTTCTCCCTTCTTTCTTCAGGAATTCAAGCCACTGACCCCTCTAAAGGAAAAATATAGGTTTGCATCATTAATGGTCATAGGGATGACGAAAATAATTTGTAACAAAGAGCCCCCCAAAGTATGAAGTTAGAACAGAGTGATAGCTGAAATACTTTGTCGAGTGTGTAGGGAACAAGGAAAAATCGGTCAGAAACCTGCCAACAAACAAGGAAATACAATACAATAATATATCATAACTGAGGTAGGCATTCCCATACTTAGAATATAAATGACTCAAATCTTAAATGTCGACATGCGAAGATCCATGTCAAATAAGACAGGTCATGGCCACCAAACATACACTGTGGGTCCATACCATTATGACTAAAATCTGATAATAGCCACCAAAAATACACTGTGGATCTATGTGTTAAAGACTCAAATTTGAACATAGCCACGAGACATACAATGTGGATCTATGTAACAATACACTGCATATATTCCAACACAATCTGAATCTGTGAGAAAAAGGTCTAGGGTCTTCATCTCCACCACTCTATAGTATGAATCTAACCATGAGAATACATGTGCTGAAGTCGAACATGGTAGAAACAACTTGATTACTGGTCATTAGTGTATGCCGTTAACAAGTGTGAGGGAAATCACCATTAATGTCAATGACTCCCAAGGTACTCTAGTACAGTCCAACGAATGTGAATTAGTGAGCTGAGGTCAAACACTCGATGGAATCTCTCGATCAGGGGTCAATAACGAAAAACCATTATCGAAAGCAAGGAAACCTGCCATTGAGGCATGCAAGTTCCAAGGTACTAATTAGTTTCTAAGTCCAATTCCTGGATAATAGGTTCAAGTCGACAGGAAAAGATTTGTCACAGGAGGGCCTTAATGTATCCCCCATCAATGAAACAAAATGGGTAACAATATTTGAAGTATATAAGAGTAACCAATAACTTAGGACTGACTCAGGGATGGCCGACACAATAGAAGGCTTAAGGAATGTAGAAATGGTTGACGCAATAGAAGGATTTATGGGTTGAACTTCTCTTTGAACATATTGACGACATGACAACTGTCTTTGAAAAAATGACTCAACAACAGGGATCACAGACCAATTTATAATCTTATAAAAGAGTATGATCAGGAGACAAGAGGATTTTCCAACCTAGACACAAGCCGAGTGAAAGGGTGTCATGTTGAAAAGTGACTCTTCCATGGAATACAGGTTTAGATACATTTCTTTCCTAATTTCCCCCCCACCATTACTGACGAGTACCTCTTTATTTTTATGCAAGATTAAGGAGGATAACATATGCTTGTTAATGTAAGCTCATCCTTCAGATGAGTCCCTCAGTGTATGTTTAACGAACCCTAAGAAGGAGTGGTTCGGTCCCTTGTGGGTCTTTCGATGTTTGTTTAACGAGTCCAAAGATAGAAAAACTCAGGCGTTTTTCATGTTTTGAGAGTCTAAAAAACACCCAAAGAGAACTCTCCCAGTTCCTTTTTTGTAAAGTAGTTCAACGAGACTGAAAACATGATAAACTATCACCCATCGAATGTTTTATTCAAATACTTTTACGAGCTTGAACAGAACAAGGTCGCTCGACAATCTTTTCATTTTTATGGAGTGCGAAAAGAGATTAAAGGAAACTCCATGGGTTTCACTTTTCATGTTTCCGTGATGAGTACGAAAAAATGACAAAAGTATACTCGATTGCACTTTCATCGATTTTCGAGCACAAGAACGAACAAGGACTAGGCTCGAGGTTTTTCCTGAAAAACCCTAAAAAGTGTTGATATGCGTAATGAAGACAAAACCAAATTACGGAACAAACATCCATACTCCATTAATTAGGACTCTATTCTTCTTATTGTAAGAGACAAGACACTCATGATACCATTAAAATTATGGGTTTCTGAAAAAATGCATTTATACGATATAAAATATTATGAAAATAGGTAAAAAATGCAATAAATAAGAGTAAAAATCCCTTTTTACCATTTCATTTGCATTTGGTCAAAAACTTGTCAAAAAACCCCTTTTTCATCCCTTATTTTGGTGGTTGATTGCGAGGAGCACAAAAGATCATTCGACGAATGGTATCCGCCAAGACGGTAAGATCTCCATCTTCTTCCTTTTGAATGGATTAAAATTTGTTTTTGGTGGTCAAAAAATGATTTTTTGGGTGATTTTTGGGCTGGTAGGCATGCACTGGGGCTGCCGCAGGTGGCCAATATCGGGCCCTGTAGAAATCAAGGATTTCTGCAGGTGCCCAATGGCTCGCTTGCGGCAATCCCTCAGTGTAACTTAAGCTTAGTTTCGATGGACAAAAACCAAAAAATAAAAGCAAGCGTTGAACCAAAAAGAATGCCAAAAAGGCTAGATAAAGGTGCTAACTGTCCTCTCTTACTTCCATGCAGGTGTTTGATCAAAAAAGTGTTGGAATGGAGAGAATGTGAGCATGAATATGATGATTCTATGGCTTTGAATGATCCAAGAACTATTAATTCTCTTCGGAAATGTGTCTTATTGAAAATTTTCAAAATCCAGGGCATGAGAGCTTAGTAGAGACTATTAGAGTACTTGGTCCATATGTGGGACTCCAAACAACAAGTATTTCATGTGGGTGTTCATGTCCTTTCCTTGGACATTGAGGATATTTACTTTCTGACGGGGTTATCCCGTTGTGGGGCACGTGTGACCCTAACAGGGGGTCGAGGTGGTGGCTTGCCGATGAGTGAGTATATCCATTGGCATTGTGAACCTGAGGCCAAAAGGAGAAAAGGTAAAGTGGCTATGTGAGGTGTGCGAAATTTGAATCTCATAACCATCCTCTTTATCATTGCATGTATGGTAGGAAGCGCATTGTCGCACATGGCGCTCTAGAGTTATTTTCAATATTCCATTGAATGTATGGAACCTAAAGTATTCAATTGGTGTGACGATGTGTTCAATAGTATTAAGACACAACTCACTAAAATAAAGAATGAAGACCTAAATAAGTTTGGGTATGGGTCCATTTTGGTATCTTTATTCTTAGAAAGAGTCCCTCACATGTGGCTACAGGTAGATTGAGGAATACCAGCCCCACGAGACCCAAGAATGAAACGATGGTTTGACCTTATGGATCGACATGTAGCGAGCCCTATTATCAAGTACAATGATGCATTTTTTGACTGGTTAAGGCCCCAAATATTGATGATTGATGATTATGAGTATGTCGGCCTGGACTTTCGAGGCGATCCTGTCTTGGTTCTCACTGAGGGATTTCAATGGGGAGATCTAGGTAAGAAAGACATTTTGTTCTTTATGATTTTTTTTGTGTTTTTGATCTAAAGACTAATCAGAGTCTTTTGACTATGTAGATTTAGGGCCACATCAACCCCTAAGCACATCTTCGATTCAAAGGTGAGGAGAGGCAGGTGTGGTAGCAAGGTGGGATGTCGACGAATATGAGGTGATGGAGAATATCGAGGAGGTCCCGAGGAATTATCAATGCCATATTGTAGGCATTTATTGTTCACTTAGTCAGTTACTTCGCAGGGTAGAAAGAGAACTAGTGTGCTATCGTGAGCGACATCCATGATGCTATTTTGTAGGAGCCATGGGCTCTATATTTTGACATTTTGGTCTTTGGATGGAAAAAACTTTTTGTAACAAACTTTTTATCGTTATATATATACATGAGGCTCTACTAGATTACTTGCTTTTATATACAATGTGTAATGTCTGATTGGATTTATAAAAGTCTCAGATATTAGTCTAACACATAAATAGCTAATGCATCAATTAATGTATTTAAACATATAGGAATGTGTTGATACTCAATATAATCAAAATAATGTTCCAAGAGGCAAATTCGTAGATATACCTGTAACAAAGTAGGACTTCAGATAGCATAGACATTACTTAACTATAGTACTACTAGTTGTGAATCAAGTCATATAACTAGGTGACAGATCCCAAGTGAAATAGAATTGGTCAATAATTTGATGACTATGCTATATTCTGTGTTATTATTGGTTGCACAAACGAGGAAAACAACATGTAGACTGATAAGTTTGTTTGTAGGTGCATAGAATGCCCAGGTAGCAGAAACTAGGTTCTGAGTACTACGACTAGCACCATCAGCGAAACCAATGTGGGATAGCGAAGACTCTGACATCTGGAAACCAAGCATAATGCAAGGTAAGCGGTCGAGGGTGAAAACCAAATAATGTAAAAGCAAACAAAAAGTAGCACACAAAAGGTATGATATAGTAAAGATGCAAGCACTTATGCAAAGACAATCTAATCATAGTACTTCTTTAAGTAAAGCCCATTTATGGGTTCACTCAAAGGGATAATATCACAATCGACTAAATCATAAGCTCCCTTCTCCAACACTCATTTAAAGATATAAGGACTACAGCAAATAGCCTCAATTTTTTTGGACCCTAGTAAATCAAGATCCCGTTCATGGAGAAGAACTAGATCACCTTCGGAGAAAACACATGGTTTGACATGTTTTTCGTACTGGGATTTCACACCTTTCCTCTGGGTTTCAATGATCAGTGTGGCATCGCGATAGGTTTCGTCTAATCACATTAGATACAATAGATGTTCCTCTTCAGTAGAGGTGTGTGGGAGAAGATCAATGACCATCTTCAACGACGAGTTCTCGCATTCAATTGAAAGAACAACTTCGATACCATACACTAGCTGAAAAGGCATAAATCCCATGGAAAACTTCACGGATTTTCGATAGGCCCATAATGCTGAGAACAACATCATGTGCCAACTTGTCTTGTTAATCCCTATTATCCATTGAAGCATAGTGATGAGAACTTTGTTTATCACTTCAACCTGGCCATTGGCCTTTAGATAGTAGGGGGTTGAGTTTTCATGGCAAAGACCCAGCTTTTCAATAATCTCAGACATCATGAAGTTTCGAAAATGACTACTGTGATCGGTGACGATGGCTTGCGGGATTCCTAATCGTGTGATGATATGATTGAATATGAATAGGGTTGCAGTTTTTCCAGCATTGTCAAATGTAGGCATCACCTTGGCCCACTTCATGAAATAATCCATGGATAGTATAATGTAACCATGCCCCCCGATCGAGTGAGGGTTACATGTCATGAAATCAATACCCCATTTCACGAAAGGTCCAACGAAAACTACAGGATGTAAAGGAGAAAGATGTGATCTTATTTTGTTGTTGTAAGTTTGGAAAGCATGGAACTTTTGGACGACAATAATACATTCTTTGAATAAAGAAGGCCAAAACTACTCGGCTCGTAAGATATTTTGGGCAGTAGTATACCCAGACATGTGACCACCACATGCTCCAGAATGACAGTCATTCAAGGCTTTCTCAGCCTCATCATAGGTGAGACATCGTCGAAAAATGGAGTCAACTCCATGGTGATAAAGAGCAACACCAAGGATAATATGATAACGGGCTTGGTAACATATACGATGATGATCAGTGCTAGACAAATCGGTCTGGAAAGTTTGAGTCTGTAGATAAATAATGATATATCCATACCAAAGTTCATCGGAACTAATCAGAAAAAGGGATTCATCGGGTAATGAATCATCTGCTACATTTTCTATCTCAGTACAGGGAAGGTCACATATCAATTCGAAAAACACCAAGGATTTCTTAGACTTATCACGTTCAAACTCTAAGTCAAACTCATGGACTATCACTATCCATTTGGACTATTTCCCCCCTAACAATTGGAGTATTTTCCAGTTATATTTTTTATTTTTATGAACAAGGATATAATATTTGATCCCGTATCTAAGTGCTTGATTGATTTAAAATTCGTTGATTGGATTTAAATGTTTTGGATTGATCACGTTTTTCGGATTGCTTCTTGACTGGAAAGATTTTTTCATTAAAATTTGATAGAACACTTGTCCTTTTTACTTTTATCTTCATTGAAAGTTTGACTTGGGTGATTGTTGAGTGTACCATCTTTCTTCGTTTGCTTGTCCTTTCCTCATAATACCCCTGATTCAATTTTAGAAAGGAGGAATTTAATGTCACTTATTCCATTTAAGTAATCGTTCATAATAAAGTTTTCGCATTAATTTTTTTTTTTTTTTACAAAAAGAAAGAAGAGAAAATTTGAGAAGTTTCATTGTTCATGGTTGTTTGAAATTGAGCTCATTCAAGAAAAAGAAAGTACTTTTTGTAGATTACATCATTGCGGAAATATATCTTTTCCCTACCATAGATAGAATTCATTGAACAAAAGTTTCATTCTTCATTTTCTATTTTCATGTTTTTGGGTCAAGGTCTCATACAACATTGGTTTCAATTCCACCTCCCTCTTGCGTAAACAACAACCCATAAAAACACTACGTAATTATAAAATCTATCTAGCAACTTTTATTTTCTAGGGTATTTTATACCAACATTATCTAGGCTAGCACTTTGGAATAGGTTGTGAGACACACACTCCAAAGCACAAAACACACAATAGCATCTCGTGATAGGGAGTGTTCAAATCCATTGGCAACATTTTTTCTTGGGAAGCCCTTCTCACACAAGGGTCAAACCTGAGGTCGAATTAATACTGGAAGAGTTACTCACCCTGCTTTGTTGGTCTTCGTGTAGAGATTGCATGTATTATGGGGGTTGCTTAAAAGGTATACCCACAATGACGAGTGGAAGCCTTTTGAGTTGATTTCGGGCTAGATACTCTACCCTTGCGCATGGATCAGATTGTCGATTATTCCCCCAAGCATCAGTGTTGTTCTTGGTAACCTTAGTATCCTGTCTTCTTAGGGTATTACACAAGGTGACTGTGGAGGGGCAAGTCTTCACGATACCTAGAATCGACATTGGCCAAACTCACTCAGGCTCCTTGGAGGGTATACTCACGATTATGTGTGGGAGCTTGCATCAGGGTGTAAGTCCGTTAAAAAGGTCGTCAACATAACTTTTCCACCCGATCTACCCTAGCCCCTTCTTGTCTTGACTACGTGACGTTGGATTTCATCACCAAATAGTGACTTCAAAATAAGGAGGTTTTGTTTGATTGGTCTGATTCCTAGATTTTTTTAGTGAGTTTTGTTGTTTTCCATAGTTGGCCATAGATTTTTCCTGTAAAGTTTTTGGTTCGGGCAATATTGATCCTCCACGCCATTCATGTAGAATGAAAGACCTACCCCTGGAAGATATGGGAGGTTCTCAACCATTGCCTACTAATCCACCAGAGGGCTCTCCTCAACATAGTGAGGTTCAAGACACTACCACTCCACGAGTGGAAAGAAATGATTCTTTAGACCAATTCTGAATTTCTGATTCTCTAGAGTCTTTTTGACTTCCTCACAGTTCTGAGAGACGTATTATTTGGCTAAATTCATCCGAAGATCTTGTAGCTCAAACTTATGAAATACCAACTAGACCTTTTGAAGGCCATGAAGGCCAAGATCCTTTTTGGACTACTAACATATTTCGAACCCCACCCCGTATGGTGCGAGATATTTTTGGCTCATAGGAAGGTGTTGATATATCTGTCGAACCCAAGTTGTCTGAAATGTCTACTACAGACATGATACCCCTAGATCATTCTTCCAGTACAATTTCATATCTTTTCATTGGTTCAGACACCTAGTCAGTTGGTCCTCGCTTGACCATCCCCCTTCAGATGGCCCATTCTACAATGGTCCCAAACGATATGACTATTTCGAATAGGAATATGATGGCTAGCCAAGCCCCCATTAGCACACCTCTTTCATCTATACCTATCCCACTACTTCCTCCTCATTATAATGTTTTGAATACTACTATCCCTATTCATACATAGATTCCATCCAAAGCTTCTATAGTTTTTTCTCCTCCTGGGTGCGATCCTTCTTTTGGTTTCATCCCAACACTTCTCTAGGCTCCCTCCGGAGAGTCTTAATCACCTTTTATTAGAGGACCCGACCCTAGTGGCTACAACCCAAGTAGAGGCATTACTTCGTCTTTCACATCTCATTATTAGATTCCTGGTGGGGGACAAACTCCTTTCGGAGCCCCACCTCTCGTTGGAGGGAAACATCCATTTGGGGCCCCACCTCCAAATGGGACACAACCCCCATTTGGAGGAAAACCCCATATACCCCACCCTATGGAAAAAACATATCGACATCCCTGGCCCAGTATTGGAACTTTCTTACCTAGGGTAATCCTCAATCAACTGGGGGAAAACCGCCTCAAGCTAGACATTACATACCCCCTGGTCCAGGACATTCATACCCAGATCCTTCCAATCCCATTTGGGGTTCGAAAATTCAGTCTAATGTCCCTTTCCAAAGGAATATCCCTCACCAGTACAACCCTATGGGCCACATGCCTCCACATCCACATACGAATCTGCAAGGATCCTTGCATCACATGCCCACTACTTACAGTCCCACTGGTATACCGACGGGACTCCCTCCCCAAAGTCACCAATACCCTCATGTGAATGGACATTTTCCCTTTCTAGCCACTTTGTATCTGCTCAACTTTTCTAGAATATCGAATGACCGTATCCTACATTCTCCTCATTGGCCCGTCATACCAGCCAAGTTACCCTCTGGCATTCCCAAATTCAATAGTAAACCCAAAGAAGACCCCAACAACCATGTCATGAATTTTCACCTTTGGTGTTCATCCAAATCTTTGATGGACGACTCCATTTGGTTATGACTCTTCCAACAAACTCTTACAAGTTTGGCTGCAAAGAGGTATATAGAATTACCATGAGGCTTCTTCATTGAATTTAATACTTTAGCCATGGATTTCCTCACACATTACCAACTTCCAATCCTCTATGAAACAAGAACTGAGATTTTAATTTCCTTTAATAAAAGTAAGGCCACTCACATCTCCGATCACATCCATGAGTGGAGACGAAGACAACGTTTGATCAAACTTGATCTTCCCGATCACTTATTGGCAGAGTGATTCATGAAATAATTCATGAATGAAATCTCTCATGACATTTCCATGAGTGGAGTTGTCATAGAAGAACAGGCGATCAGTCACGCTCAGTACCTTGATCTCATTTATTCACAAATGGGTACTCTTTACGACTCACTCCCTGATGCACCTCTACCTCAACTACTCCCGTCGCTTCTCATGCAGCTGATGGTGTGATTGGAACTTTCCACACTCAACCCCAATATGCACAAGCCTCTCCCACCAACCCCAAGTCTAATTCTTCTAATGTTCAGAACGCTCCAACTCCTACTCCTTCCACCCACAAAACCTTTGAAGTTAACTCTGTTCAGACTACCCCTAATGGAAAGAATAAATTGAAAAAAGGGAAGGGTAAGAACAAGGAGTATAAAAATAACCCACAATCTGAGAAGACCAAAACACAACCTACTGATGACAAGTATAAGAACAAGCCTCAATACCCTTGCCTCATCTGTGGTGATGATCACTGCACGAAATATTGCCCGAGATGAGCCTAGGTTACTAAGTTACTCCAAGGGACCAAGAAACCTCCTACACCTTCCATTTTGTCTAAACCTTTCCCTTCTCAACAACAGGCTCAATTGGTCATTCATGACCAACCCTCTCCCTCCACTACCTCCTATGTTCTTATGTGTACTGGAAATTCCATAAAGAATGACGTTACGCTTACTACTCAGGCCAAAGATTATTCTTCCTCCAAGGAGAAAGTTGATGATAGACCACTGTCATTGGTTCAACAATCTGCCTCAACTCCACCTTCCAATGGTCCTCTTCATCTCGAACGATCGAGTATTGGTACAGTTCTTCGCCCTCCCCCAAAGGGTGTTGTTTGAATGTCTGCCTTTGATCCTCATGCACATGCTGCCTAGAACTATAGTATTGTAGAATACCTAGCACAAGCACCTTTCGCGATGTCAGCTCTCGAAGTCCTTCAAAGTTGTCCCACTCAATGAAAGGCATTGTTAAATGCTATGGATGGAATTGATCCTAGGGATACCAATTTGATAATTTTTGACCTGGAAGATCACATTTCTAGGATACCCCCTCAGCTAGCATTTCAAATACAAGTTGTTGTCATCGACAAGAACATATGTAGAACCATTATTGACGAGGGTTCCTCAACGTGTGTAATGTATGTTTCTTGTTGGAAATCCATCAACTCCCCTTCCCTTACTAAATTCCATAACACACTTAAGGCCTTCAATGGCACTTCATTTAAGCCCTACGGTGTACTTCCCTCATTGTCTATTACGTTGTAAGGAAAATCGGTCAACGTCAAAGTTGAGGTATTTGATGCACCTCTCGATTATAGCCTCCTACTTAGCTGAAGCTGGATTGATTCCATGTGTGCAGTTGTGTCTACCCTTTTCTGTATCTTATGTTTTCCACACCAAGGAAAATTTATTAATGTAGACCAACTGGCCTTTTTTAACTCTGATTCTCATACTAGCAACACGCCCTTTATTGTGAAGACACATACTGGGTATGAGAATGTTGGTGTGGGTCTATTAAAAGATTCAACTTTGATGGGTACTTTCCCAATTCCACCAGACGATGTTCCACCTCCTTTGGTTGCCGTGATCAACATGATTTCCACCTTCGTTCGTGAAACCCATGCATCTTTCGACCCATGGATAATACCCAAACTTGGTGATCATCTTCGCTATGGTGACCAAATGCCTTTAAGTCCGGTTGAATCCGCCTATCAAGCCATTCAGTCGACATCCCCCTCTACACCCTCTCTTGGCGATTCATCTCCCAATCCTTTTCACATGATTTTTCTCATGGATGAGATGATTATGTCGGTTATGTCCATGGAAGACACTCCTTGGGATGATGGGCATCATTGTTCCATTCTCTTCCTGGAGCAACACACCCTCGAGATTTACCAATGGATTTCGACTCCATCGACCATTGTCATCATTTCTTCCATTCCTGAGTCCACACACGATGTGTTATATGAAAGGAACTTAAGTAATATTTCACCCACTGTCCCCTTCGACATATCCATTAAACCTGGAGTTGTCGAAAATGTTCACATTGGAGCTTCGTGTTCCACCGATGAGGTTGTCACATATAAGTCCTGTTTTCAATATTTTCGTGACATATTCGCATGGAGATATGAAGATATGTTGAGTATTGACCTTGATATTGTTGTACATGAAATTAAGACATACATGGGCACTAAACCCATCCGGCAGAGACTTTTCCCGATCCACCCTCGTAAAGCAGCTGCTATCAAGCTTGAAGTTGAAAAAATTCTTAAAGATGGATTTATTTATCCTGTGGCTTTAACTAATTGGGTATCCAATCTCGTTGTGGTTAAGAAGAAACAAGGTATGATCCGAGTATGCGTTGATTATAGGGACATCAATAAAGCTTGTCCTAAAGACAAATTTCCCACCCCCTTCATTGACCAGATTGTCGACGATTGTGTTGGGTGTGAAATCTTCTCTTTGATGGATAGTTTCTCCAGATATAATCAAATCAACATCATACCTGCGGATCAACACAAAACCTATTTTATTTTTCCTTGGGGCATGTTTGCCTATCAGAAACTACCCTTCGGTTTAAAGAATGTTGGCGCAACTTTTCAACGTGCCATGTCTTATGTCTTTCACAATATAAATCACCTTGTACAACTGTATCTAGATGACCTACCAACATATTCCATGTATCGTAGTGATCATCTGGCACACCTCCGAGACATTTTCATTCATTGTTGGTTCTATCGTATACGCTTAAACTCACACAAATGTGTTTTTTGTGTGGAGTCCAACCGACTTCTAGGATTTATCATATCTCGTTAGGGGATCAAGGTTGATCCGTTGAAGGTCAAGGAAATCCTTAATCTCCCTCCTCCTTCCTCGCTCCGCCAAATTCAAAGTCTGCAAGGGAAGGGAAACTTTTTACGTCGTTTCATCCTAAACTATTCTGAATTAACACTTGGATTTACTCGACTACTAAAGAAAGGTTCTAAGTTTGTATGGGACATCACTGCTAACAAAGCTTTCGAAGATTTGAAACTGACTTTAACCCACACCCCACTACTTTCCCCACCCGATTACAATCGAGACTATTTCCTTTATCTCGCTACCTCGAACTCTACCATTGCCATGGTTCTAGTCCAAGAGTATGATTCTCACGACGAACATGTCATTTATTATTTGAGTCGGAGTCTCATGACTACCGAAGCCAAGTATTTACATGTTAAAAAACTGGCCTTGGCAGTTGTTCAAGCTATCCAACGTTTTCGACACTATATCCTCTTACACAAGACCACCGTGATTTCCAATTGAAACCCTATGCAACACATCCTTACACGCCAATTGCTAGGGGGAAAATACTCCAAATGAATAGTGATACTCCAGGAGTTTGACTTGGAGTTTGAATGTTCATAGTATAATAAATCCTTGGTGTTTGTTGAACTGATATGTGACCTTCCTTGAACTGAGACGAAAAATGTAGCAGAGGATTAATTACCCGATGAATCCCTTTTTTGATCAGTTATGATGACCTTTGGTATGGAGATATCATTATTTATCTCCAGACTCAAACATTCTGACCCAAAATGTCTATTAATGACCATCATCGTATACATTACCAAGCCTGTCAGTATATTATCCTTGGTGACACTCTTTATCACCGTGGAGTTGACTCCGATTTTTTATGATGTCTCACCTATGATGAGACTGAAAAAGCATTGAATGATTTCCATTCTGGAGAATGTGGTGGTCACATGCCTGGGTATGGTACTACCCAAAATATCTTACGAGACAAGTATTTTTGGCCTTCTTTATTCAAAGACTGTATTATTGCCATCCAAAAATTCCATGCTTGCCAAACTTACAACAACAAAATAAGATCACATCCCGCTCCTTTACATCCTATAGTTTCTATTGGACCTTTCACGAAATGGGGTATCGATTTCATGACATGTAACCCTCACTCAGCCAGGGGGCATGGTTACATTATAGTTGCCGTGGATTATTTCACAAAGTGGGTTGAGGCAATGCCTACATTCGACAATACTGGAAAAATTGCAGCCCTATTCATATTCAATCATATCATCACACGATTCTGAATACTGCAAGCTATCATCACCGATCACGGTAATCATTTTCAAAACTTCATGATGTCTGAGCTTACTAAAAATTTGGGTCTTCGCCATGAAAACTCAACCCCCTACTATCCACTGACCAATGGACAGGTTGAAGCGATAAAAAAATTTCTCATCATTATGATTCGACGGATAATATGGATTCACAAGACAAGTTGGCACATGATGTTGTTCTCAACATTATGGGCCTATCAGACATCCGTGAAGTCTTCCATGGGATTTATGCCTTTTCAGCTAGTGTATGGTATTGAAGTTGTTTTGTTGATTGAATGTGAGATACCGTCATTGAATCTGGCCGTTGAACTTCTCCTGCACACCTCTACCGAAGAGGAATGTCTATTGTATCTAATGCGATTAGATGAAACCCATCATGATGCCACCCTAATCATTGAAACCCAGAAGAAACACGTGAAATCCCAGTATGACAAACATGTGAAACCACGTGTTTTCTCTGAAGGTGATCTAGTTCTTCTCTATGAACAAGATTGTGATTGACTAGGGGTCAAAACATTTGAGGCTATGTGGAGCAGTCCTTATATCATTAAATGAGTGTTGGAGAAGGGATCTTATGAGTTAGTCGATTATGATGGTATCCATTTGAGTGAACCCAAAAATGGGCTTTACTTGAAGAAGTAATATTCTTAGATTGTCTTTGAATAAGTTCTTGTATATTTACTGTATCATACCTTTTCTGTGCTACTTTTTGTTTTCTTTTACATTATTTGGTTTCCACCCTTGACCGCTTACCTTGCATTATGCTTGGTTTCCAAATGTTAGAGTATTTTCTACCCCACATTGGTTTCACTGAGGGCACTAGTCGTAGTACTCAGAACCTAGCTTTTGCTACCTGGGTAATCTATGCACCTACAAACAAACTTATCAGTCTGCGCGGTGTTTTCCTCCGTCGTGCAACCAATAATATCGTAGAATATAGCGCAGTCATCGAATTATTGACCAATGTTATTTCACTTGAGATCCGTGACCTGGTTATACGACTTGATTCACAGCTAGTAGTACTACAGTTAAGTAATATCTATGATATCCAAAGTCCTACTTTGTTATAGGTATATCTACAAATTTGCCTCTTCGAACGATATTTTGATTATATTGAGTATCAACACATTCCTAGATGTCTAAATACATTAACTGATGCATTATCTAATTATGTGTTAGACAAACATCTCAGACATTTATAAATCCAATCACACATTACACATTGTATATAAAATAAAGTAAGCCAGTAGAGCCTCATGTATATATATATATATATATATATATATATATATAATGATAAAAAAATTGTTACAAAAAGTGTTTTCCATCCAAAGACCAATATTTCAAAATATAGATCCCATGGATCCTACAAAACAGCATCATGGATTCCTCTCACGGTAGCACACTACTGCCCGTGCTACCCTACGAAGTAACCAACTAAGTGAGTCAGACACACCTACAGTATGGTGTTGATAATGCCTCAGGACCTCCTCGATCGACATATCGGGGATGCCTTCCGTCAAGCCTTCTAATTTTTGCTCCATCGCCTCATAGTCGTTAGCATCCCACCCTACTACCACACCTACCTCTCCTTGCCTCTAAATCAGAGATGTGCCTGGGGGTCGATGTGGCTCTACATCTACATAGTCAAAAGACTCTAATTAGTCTTTAGATCGAAAACACAAAAAATATGATAAAGAAAAAAATGTCTTTCTTACCTAGATCTCCCCACTGAAATCCCTCAGGGAGAACCAAGTTAGGATCACCTCGAAAGTCCAGGTCGGCATACGCATAATCATCAATCATCAATATTTGGGGCCTTAACCAGTCAAAAAATGCATCCTTGTTATTGATAATAATGCCCTCTACATATCGATCCATAAGGTCACACCATCATTTCATTATTGGGTCTCGTGGGGCTAGTATTCCCCACTCTACCTGTAGTCGCAAGAGAGGGACTCTTTCTAAGAAGAAAGATACCAAAATGGACCCATACCCAAACTGCTTTAGGTATCCATTATTTCTTTTAGTGAGTTGTGTCTTCATACTATGGAACACACCATCACACCAATTGAATACTTGAGGTTCTAGTCATTCAATGGCATATTGAAAATAACTCTGGAGCGCCATGTGGGGCAATGCGCTTCCTACCATATGTGCAATGGTAAAGAGGATGGTTCTGAGAGTCAAATATAGCACACCTTAGATATGCACTTTACCTTTGCACCTTTCAGCATTAGGTTCACAGTGCCAACGGATATACTCACTCATCGGCAAGCCACCACCTCGACCCCCTGTCAGGGTCACACGTGCCCCATGACGGGATAACCCTATCTGAAAGTAAATATCCTCAATGTACAAGGAAAGGACATGAACACTCACATGAAATAATTGATGTTCTGAGTCCCACATATGGACCAAGTACTCTAATAGTCTCCACTTGGGTCTCATGCCCTGGATTTTGAAAATTTTCAATAGGCCACATTGCCGAAGAGAATTAATAGTTCCTGGATCATTCAAAGCCATAACATCGTCATCTTCATTATCACGTTCTCTCCATTCCAAAAAAATTTCAATCAAACACCTGCATGGAAGTAAGAGAGGACAATTAGAACCTTTATCCAACCTTTTTGGAATTCTTTTTGGTTCAACGCTTGCTTTTCATTTTTGGTTTTAGGCCCCTGTAACTAAGCTTCAGTTACAGTGCAGGATTTCCACAAGTGAGCCATTGGGCTCCTACGAAAAATCCTTGATTTCTGCAGGTGAGCCATTGGGCACCTATGGAAATCCTTGATTTGCGCAGGGCCCAATATTGGCCAATTGCGGCGGCCCCAACGCACTCCTACCATCCCAAAAATCACCCAAAAAATCATTTTTTGACCACCAAAAATAAATTTTAATCCATTCAAAAGGAAGAAGATGGAGAGATTATTGTCTTGGTGGAGACTGTTCGCCGAATGATCACCTGTTCTCCTTGCAATCGACCGCCAAAATAAGGGATGAAAAAGGGGTTTTTTGACAATTTTTTGACCAAATGCAAATGAAATGGTAAAAAGGGCTTTTTACTCTTATTTATTGCATTATTTACCTATTTTGATAATATGTTATATCGTATCAATGTGTTTTTTCATAAACCCATAAGTTTAATGGTCTTTTGAGTGTCTTGTCTCTTTTAGGAAGAAGACTAGAGTCCTAATTAACAAAGTATGGATGTTTGTCCTGCAATTTTCTTTTCTCTTCATTACGCATATCAACACTTTTTAGGGTTTTTCAGGAAAAACCTCAAGCCTAGTCTTTGTTCGTTCTAACGCTCGAAAATTGATGAGAATGCAACCAAGTATACTTTTTTCATTTTTTTGTACTCATCATGGAAACATGAAAAGCAAAACCCATGGAGTGTCCTTTATGCTCTTTTCACACTCCATAAAAATGAAAAGGTTGTTGAGTGACCTTGTTCTATTCACACTCGTAAAATTATTTGAATAAAATGTTCATTGGGCAATAGTTTATCACTTTTACGGTCTTGTGAAACTAGTTTATGAAAAAGGAACTGGGAGAGTTCTCTTTAAGTGTTTTTCAGACTCTCAAAACCTGAAAAATTCCTGAGTTTTCAATCTCTGGACTCGTTAAACAAACATTGAAAGACCCACATGGGACCGAACCACTCCTTCTTAGGGTTCGTTAAACATACTCCGAGGAACTCATTCGAAGGATGAGCTTACATTAACAAGCATATGTTATCCCCCTCAACCTTGCATAAAAATAGAGAGGTACTCGCCAAAAATGGTGGGGGAAAAATTGGGAAAGAGATATGTCTTTGCATTTTTGTTAGTGGTAGTAAGTGTCTCTCTTGAACATGGAACCCCCTTCATCATTTGAATCTGGGTTGGGAAATCCATTTGTCTCTCATCTAAATTTTTTCAAGTTCATATCTTGGATCGTCATTGAGTAAATGTTGTCAAGACTAGTGTCATGTCGTTCGTATGTTCAAGAGAAGTCCAACCAATCCCTGTATTGAGTCGGCCATCTGCAGTTGTCAATTCCTACCATGTTGTCCTTCCTTGTGTTGGTTTCAAATCATGTTCGTACTTTTCTCTACCCTAAATCTGTTACCTATTTTGAGTCATTGATGGGAGATACATTAAGTCCCTCCTGTGGCAAGTCTTTTCCTTTTGAATTCAACTCATTATCCAGGAATAAGACTTAGAAATCATTTAGTACCTTGGAGCCTACATGCCTTAATGGCAGGTTTCTTCTCTCTCGACAGTGGATTCACATCATTTGTCCCTGATCACGAGATTCCATCAAATGTTCTACTCCATCTCAATTATTCACATTCATTGGATTGTACTAATGTACCTTTAGAGTCATTGACATCAATGGTGATTTCTCTCGCACTTGTTAACGATTTTCATTAATGAACGGTAATCAATTGGTTTCTACCATGTTCAACCTCAACTCCTCTAAATTGCATGGCTAGATTCGTACTAATAGACGATAGGATTGAAGACCCTGGATCTCATCATTCTTGGTCCAAGTTGCGATGAGGTGTTTGTGATTTGTATTGAGACATAGATCTAGTTTGTATGTCCTGTGGCTATGTCTGAATCTGAGCTTTCCAATACATAGATCCATAGTGTATTCCTGGTGGCTATGTAGAAACTTGATGACATGGATTCACAATGTATAATTGGTGGCCATGACTTATATTTATGATTTAAATCATTTATAGTTTGAACACGGGAATGCCTACCTCAAAAATGGTATAATATTGTGCAGATGCTTGATTGTTTGCAGGTTCCCGATTGGTGCATTCTTTGTTCTCGACACACACACACATTTTTACAAAGTATTTCGTCTATCACGAGTTCTAGCCTCATACTTTGGGGGGAATTCTGTTACACATTATTTTGGTCATTCTAATGATGATTTTACAAGCATGTGTTCAGGCTCTCAAAACGATCTTTTTCCTGAGAAGAACAATTGCTTTCTTCCTTTGAAAGACTACTTTTTGGAAGGACATCATTGGCTGCACGTGTTAGACAATGCGAAAATCCTTGATTTCCGCAGGCTTCTCTATATCTGGCCCATGGGATTTTTGCAAGCTGTTGTATATATAGGGTGCCGCAATTTTTGAATTATAAAATAAGAAAGGGGTTCACGAAGTTTCTAGAAGGGGAATATTCTAGAATATGAGGTGGCATCCGTATGGTTGTGATCTTACTGGTTTTTCTGATTTGGTGGGAACATTCTCATAATTTTAACCACTTCACCTTCTCCTATATAATCATGGGCTTCTCATGGAAAAGGTTAAGCAAGATTAAGTAGAGAATTGATGAAAGAATAGCCTAAAGACTGTGTGAAGAATCCTATTTCAAGTGATGCTTGAGGTCTCCATTTGTCCATCAAGTTTTTGTGGATCATCTTCATGCGAATTTCAGAGCAAGTGTATGTGCGTGTTGGAACAAAGAACACTAAAAGGGAACTTGAGACATCAAGGAAATTCGGTTGTATCTTCTACTTTTCATTGATATAATATGGTGGCATGTCTCTTTCCCATGAAATCACTAGCATTTTATTACATGATTCCTTGATCACATGTTTAGGTTGTCATTGAATTATAATATTGTTTCATTCAAGTTGGTTGGTTTTTGTCATCGCAAATCTGATCTCACAAGAGCGTTGAAGTGAAGTAGGGACAACAAAGATATAAGGAAGTGATTCATAAGGTATGTTATCTATTCCTTCTTTGGTAGTAGACTCAATGATCACATCTTAGGGAAAGCGTCATGTTTCATCTCGTTTTGTTCTAGATATATGTGGATCTAGGGGAATTAGTTTATGTCTTCATTCACCGATTTACCCCAGTGGATTTGCCAATTTTTTTATTGGGATAATTGTTAAGTGCGGACACAAAACAATCCCCCTAGCTTCACTACGAAACTAGAACAAAACAAAACCATACACTACTCTTTCCTTAGATTTCAATTATCAAATGAGAAATGGATCAAGGACATACCTTTTAAATATCAAAGATCTGACTTTGCCAATGCAATCCAAGCTCCATCACAAGGTTTATGAGAAATATCTGCAAATAATCACAAGACAATGAAGACAAGAATAACAGAGTATTTGATATGAAACTATGTACGTGATCAAGGAATCATACAATATGGACAAATAACATTCATATAGGAAAGAAAAGTATATCTGTATTAAATAATGTGGAAGAAAGATACAACTAGATGCCTTGATGTTGTTAGGTTCCTTCCAATAGTTCTTTTCTTCGTACACACTTCTTTCTCCAAGGATTCTGAGACCATGGATATGACAGCTACTCACAATCTATATTGACAAAGAAAATGTCAAAGACAACATACCAAGCTAACAATATCAAGCCAAATTTCTAATCTCAAAGGCTCAAAAACTTTCCAACCCAATCAAGCTAAATTTTTCCATGAGAGATCCTCTCCTTTTATAAGTTGAAGAGGATAAGGTGACGAGGTTAGGAGGATCCCATTAATAGATGAAAGTGAGTAAGATACAAATAGTTTGGAGGCCACCTCACCATAGAAGCTTCTCCTTCTATAAGCATCGAGAAGACACTCATTTTTCCCACATACAAAGGCCACCACACCCTGGCTATAGAGCAACCTGCAAAAACTTCGCAACCTAGCTATAGTTCATCCTACGGAAACTAGTCATTTCCTCACCCTAGCTATAGTGCAGCCTGTGGAAACCAAGCATTTCCTCACCCTAGCTATAGTGCATTCTGCAGAAACTAGGAATTTCCTCACCCTAGCTATAGTGCAACCTATGGAAACTAGGAATTTCTGCACCCTGTGTATAGATCAGCCTGTGGAAATCCTCTTTAATAGGGTTTTTACAAAGGAAAATATAACTTCTTCCCTCAGTAAAATTTCTTCTCCCTTATTTCTTCATGAATTCAGGCCACTGACCCCTCTAAAAGAAACATATAGGTTTACATCATTAAAAATCATAGGGATGATGAATGTAATGTGTAATAGTTGACATGGCATGAGCCAATTTCCTCTTGACGCTTGTCATCATCTGCCTATGCCATGTGTATTTGTTGACGTGGTCTACTGACATGGTCTTCCACATGTCTTTTCTAATGTGGTCTGCTGACGTAGATCTTCCGACATGGTCTTCCACATGTGCTTGATGATGTGGTCTGGTGACATGGTCTGCCACATGTCCATGCTGATGTGGTCTAGCACATGTCCTTGCTGACATGGTCTTCTGGCGTGGTCTGCCACATGTACTTGTGGATGTGGTTTTTTGCGTGTCCTTGCTGACGTGGTTTGCTAACCAAAAACCCTTATCCAATGGTCATTATATGTCCTCCATTTTGTATTTTCAGGCTTCAGGTATTTCAAATATCAAACTTTATGGAGTGTAACCTCCTCGCATCTTTATAGACGAACTAAATGTTTTTCGTCGATCATGATCCTAGATCGATGGCTCGATATTTCTGCAATGCAACTCTTCTAGATTATCCTATCCTTCCACTTAATGATCCAACGGTTGACATAATTTCTCATAAATTAGATCTCAGATCTTATCTCTCTTATCCTATCCTTCCAATCGAAAATGATCCAATGGCTAATAGGAATTCAAGTTTGATCTAAAGGCTAGTGGTTATTCATACAATCAAACTCTTAGCCCTTTTACCTCACTTAACCGATCCTTCCACTTTAAAGTGATCCGACGACTGATGAGAATTCAGGTTTGATTCGACGATTGATGGGTATTTGGATAATCAAATTCTCAACCCTTTCATCTTATCCTGTCCTTCCACTAAAATGTGATCCAACGGTTGTGAAGACACACGAAGCAGATCCATGATCATAGATGATTGTGGAACCACAAATTGTGATTGATTTAACTTGTCACCCAAAATCCACAATTGGAAGTTGTGCATTTTTTGTGAGTCAATCACAATCATTGATCTTTGAAGCTATAATATTGGATAGTCCTAACTAATTATAGGATTGGAACTAGCACGTCGTTTAATTTGCCTTCTAATTTCCACAATATATCCCTATCATTGATCTGGTGATTGCACATCCAAAGGTCACAACTCAATCCAAATTAATTTGATCACTTCTTGGATCAACCATATCCGTTGATCTCTGAGTCTATGATACTAGACGATCTATACCAATTGTGAGATTAGAACTAGCGAGTTCTTTAATTATTCTTTCGCTCCCCACAATTCATCCCTACCATTGATCTGGCTTGAATATCCAACGGTCATGATCCTCCAATGGTCCTCAATCCCACAATCACTCATATGACCATTGTTCATTATATTCAAACGATCAACATAGTCAACCTCTTGATCAGACGACTACTGAGGCTTCTCACTCTGATCGAACACTTTTCCTTCCGAGATTTGATCTCTGCATTTGCTAACCCTCCTGAGATTTTATCATAGGAACATTGTTGATCCTATTGTGATCAACAATTATCACAATTTTCTTCATAATGTTCGCTTCTTCTTCTAACTAATATACTATGCAATGTGCTCTTCCTTTTGAGATTTGATCTTCATTCTCTTTTGTATTGTTTTTTCCCTTCTGAGCTTTGATCTTTATATTGTTCACTTCTTTTGATAACTGATATACTGTTGACATCAATGACAATATCATCCATGGTAAATCACAATGATAATTTATTATAACAACAAATCATCACAACAACTGTTGACATTAGTGACAATATGTCCAACAATCTCCCCCTTTGTCATTAAGGGAAACACACTAACTTCATACGCAAAAATCCCCCTGTGATGATGCTTTCCTCTTATGAAGTTTATTTTCTCTCCCCCTTTGACATCAATGGAAAAGGGTTTCTTCTCTTATGGTAAAGATATGTATGTTATTGACCCGAATCTGAAGTTGGGTAACTCTTCCTATAATCATCATTTTATTGTCATAAATTAATGACTCCCTCTGTCACTATGATCTCTCTCTACTTCTGACTTCTCTCCCCCTTTATTTCTGAAAAGGTAGCTCTTCCTGACAAGGTTTCTTCCCCTGTTACTTTACCAACTTCTTATCTCAGTTGATTGGGATTTTTGTGTTTCAAATGAGTAGTCTTCTTGATACCAATTTTTGTAGTGATCAAGTATTTTCAAAAACTTAATCTAATTACTTTCTTATTTACTAACAAAAACTTCCCCTGAGTTGTTACTAACTATTCTCCCCCTTTTTTTCTAAAAGGGTAGCTCTTTCTAACAGGGACTCTCTTCTTGTTATCTCTACAGGATGTCATGTACATCATATTGTACATCATAATGTTGCTTATGTGGAGGTCGTTGTCTTACTGGAACACTACGCAATTGTAGCTCATATTATGCAAACAACTCTTGGATCCACCCATTAATTCTCATCGATCTCTAACCATATGTATCCATCTTTATCCAAGATTCTTCTTTACTATACATTGCTCTAAAGTTGTCTAATAAAGTTTATACAATGCTTGTCAGATGATGGAATTTTTTTTTGCAGCCATTAACATCACTCTTGTTCACTTATTCAGTCTTTTCTATTCACATCTGTGAGTGTCCTGGTTTCTTGAACTTTGTTATTTGATCTTCTACTACTGCAACTTGATTTTTCTTCCATGTTCCATTTAATCCTTTTGTTGTACTGTATGAAGGATTTATCATTAACTATTTTCTTGAGTTCCAACAGTTATAGGCTTTGTGGCTATATCCACCACAACTATAACATCTCATAGTGTAACAATGTGCAGTAATATGTCCAACATGATTGCAGTTCCAACATCTTATACTATTGTTGAACCTACCAAATTGGTTTCTTCCATGATGCCTACAATCCAAGGATTTATGACCATATTCATTACAACAAAAACAATAATCGTTAAAAACACTCTCATACCTTCTTTGATTCATCTATGAAGGTGTCTCTCTTCTAAACTTGCTTTGATGTGTATGAGTAGATTCTAGATGTCTTCCTTGATCTAATCTTCTAAATTTTGTAGTGTTTCTTTTACTCCTTGAACGTGAAGAACCTGAGTCATACCTGCTTTCAATTTTTACAAATGAAGGAGCTATGTCAGACCTATCTGCATCATTTACAAATGAAGGACTTGTGTCAGATATGTCTTCATCCTTTACAAATGAAGGACCTATGTCAAACCTATATTCATCCTTTACAAATGAAGGACCCGTGTCAGACCCATTTTCACCTTTTACAAATGAAGGACCTGGATTGGGTTTCTTAGGAGTACTAATTTCTTCCTTGTTGTATCCAAGAACAAATTTTTCATTTGTTGATCTCTAACTATCTAAGATCTCATCCACGGTCATGGAGCTCTTCAAGAACTTGATTTGGGTGTTTGACTTATTAACCTTCTTTCTAAGATTCACAACTTTTGCTTCCATCTCATGACATGATTCTTCCTTTTTGTCCAATTGGTTCCTCACTACCTCCTCTCTCCTTTTGTCTTCTTCAAGTTGAATTTTAAGATTGGCATAGCTTTCCCTTAGTTCTTTTAGATCTACAAGGATTTTTCTTGGTTCATCATCTTCCTTATTTTCTTCTTTTTCTTGACTGATTTCATTTTTCAGCCTCTTGATCTCCTCTTCCTTTGCTTGACTGATTTCATTTTTTAGTCTCTCGAACTCCTCTTCATTTTCTTTTGTTAGATCATCAAATTTTGTTTTCAATCTTTTGATCTCTTCTTATTTGTTTTCTAATTGAATCTTTTTCTCAGATATGATTTCTTCATTGTCTTTGATCTTTTCTTTTATTTCCAGGATATGCCTTTGATTGCTAATCTCATCATATTCCTTCTTCTTTTCTTTTCATATTCATTCTTCTTTGCTAAGTTCATCATAGCAAATAAACTGACAACCATGAAGGATGAATAATGGGAGGTTCTTGACAAAAAGGCACTAGGAACGATATTGTTGAGCCTGATAGTGTCAGTGGATTTAAATATTTCAAAAGAAAAGACAACGAAGGAGCTGATGGATGCATTAGGTAAACTGTATGAAAAACCCTCAATGTCCAATAAGGCATTTTTAATTAAGAGATTATTTAATATGAATATTTCATAAGTGTTGGATTACTGAGAGGGGGGGTGAATCAGTAATAGAGAAATTTAATCCTTTTTCACCATAAAATGCATGTGTTATATCAATGTATCATTATCATACAATAGTTGTAGAGTAAATAAACAATGAAAAAATGAGAAATCACAAACATACACACTACACCAGTGTTTTACTTGGAAACCCAAAGTGGGAGAAAACCACATAATGCTTTTTCTTATACATATTTAAGAATTACATTCATTGGAAGCACCAACTTCATTTGTTTTCTAGCTGCAACTAGAAGGAGGCTCCAACACCCTAGTTTCTCAGGCTACAACCTGAGGGAAGCTCCAACTCCCCAATTCTCTAGCCACAACCAGAAGGAGGCTACAAACCCCTATATTCTCCGAATACAATCGGAAGTTGGCTACAACCACCTATCCTTTCCATGTCCAACCGCCCTGACGTATAAGTAGAATGATGGAACCACTATCACACTATCATTGTGAGATATACTGTTATAAACCTATACCAATCAAACTACACTAAACAACTTGTACCAATAACTTGAACCATGCATTAACCTATACCTCAACCTATTCCATAAACAAGTGCATCAACCATGCACCAACCTATACCAAACAACCTATAATCAACTTGTACCATAACAAGTGCATCAAAGATGCACCAACTTGTACCTGAACCTGTACCATGAACAAGTGCATCAACAATGCACCAAACCTGTACAAATAACCTGTCACAACAACCTATCCAAATAACCTATCACAACAACCTGTTTCATCAATCGTATCAACCAAATCAAATCTACTCACCAAGATCAATCACCAAGAAAAATCTCAACCATATGCACAATATCACCAAAATGTGCATCCACCAAACAAATCACAACAACTCATAATTGTCACCAATATCAATATGTTCTTCTAATAATATACCAAGACAAGTATGTTACATCATCCATTAACCATGTGTCAACAATACTACTAACAAGTACCTCCAACCATGTACCAAGTATGTACCAATCATGCATCAACTACACATCAACTATGACTCATCAATATGTACCAACATCATCAACTATACACCTCATGTATGTGCCAAATCATCAACTACTTGTCTCAACCATTTACCCAACATGTACCTGTTGGCAGCCAACCCAATTTTTTGATTGCTCTAAAAAAACTGCCTACACCCCTTGTGGTATTACGACAAATCATTGTCGCATTGTGCTAATGGACACCCGTCTCATTTTTGCAACAATTACAATTCAATCTCAATTCAGTTTTCACAACTGCAAGTGTGAAAACACCTCTTTCGTTGATTAGATTGTCATCATCTTTGGTTGATTTGCCGAAAGATACTTGACCTTTGGTTTATCACATGACTGCTAAAGGTTTTATCGAACTTATGTTCTTGAGCATTATCTTACCTTGATTGCGCATTTGGATATATGATTTGATTGTTAAATCTTTGGGCATAAAAGTTATTGGTCTTGTTCTGATCTTATGAAAACTATAATGGATTTGGTCTTATTGCTTTTATCCCGTGTGATTCACCCATTCGCTGGTCGATGCAGTTGTTTAAATGATTATGGTTTTAACAGCTATGTACAGGTCATTAATGCAATGCGTGGCGATGGTAATCCCACCACCTTCGCACGCATGGAGTTGTTTTCGGTCTCGTCGAGCATTCAAAC